>JAJEJO010051407.1:0-19370 GCA_020662805.1 Glaucomys volans
TCAACATCCTGATTGGAGAGTGGCAAGGCCCCTGATCATAGAGTGTCTCACTCTGACCGTATGTAGAAACTCCCCACCCTAAACATCATGAGCCAAGAGCTTTACGGGTTACCTTCAGCAATACCACACAAATCCATGGACAGCAGCAACTCAGCTGCAACCCCATTTGGGACTCTTCTCTGGTAGAAGTTGCACTTCCTCTCTGTTTAAATAAAGAAAGAAATTCTGTCCCTTTACCCTTTGTTGTCCATGGGTCTCATTCTTCATATCTGCAAGATGAACTAAGTTTCACCTTGTTTCAGATTTGGGAACTCATCTGGGGTCCTCGGAAGCAGGAGTAAAATGGACCAGCGGAACCCTCACTTTTGTTTTCTGGAGTTTTATACTACTTTTAGGGGAAAAAAATGATCTCTGTTCAAAAAAGAAATACAGGGCACCTGTCAGCCAGTTAAAAGCCATTAATGTGGCTGCCAGGCTAAAGACACTGGAAACAGGCTTACAGGAGAAGGCTTGATCAATCCCCTTTGTTTCTGATGGTGGAATGTTGGTGAAGCTATGCTGTGGCTTCTCTTTGCAGGACACAAACCAGGTTGACCTGATAACTTTTAAAATTTATTTTGTGTGTTTGTGTGTGTGTGTGTGTGTGTGTATGTGTGTGTGCTTGTTAAACTAAAGGGACAGGGATTTTTGGCCACATTTAGTTTTAGGATGGCAGCAATGAAATATTGCTGTCTTTTCCTTTGATCCAGGTTTTTCACTAAGCACAGAAAATGGAAATATCTTCATGGAACTCAAGGTGTAGTGTCCCACCTCAGCCTAGTTCCCTAGGTGTCCAAGGTGACTCCCTGTCTCCTTCTTCAACAATGGTCTCCCAGAATTCTCATGTTTACAAAGGTGTACAAACTGAAGAAAAATGTTAAGAGTTTTATTTTATAAAATGTCCATGCCCATTCATTAGGAAAGAAGGAAATGGCTGCAGGAACTTAAATCTAGACTTGAAACAGTATATGTAGTTGAGGAAGCTTGTGGTGCTCACCCAAGCTCGTCAGTTCAGTCAAAGCCTATTTAAGTGGCTTTAAGCAGAGAGAGAACTGGATGTGGTGGTGCACACCTCTAATCCCAGTGGCTCAGGAGGCTGAGGCAGGAGGATTGCAAGTTCAAAGCCAGCCTCAGAAACAGCAAGGCTGTGAGTAACTTAGTGAGACCCTGTCTCAAAATAAAATAATATAAAAAAGACTGGAGATGTGGCTCAGTGGTTAAGTGCCCCTACGTTCAATCCCCTGTACCAAAAATAACCAAAGAAAGAAAGAGAAAACAGGCAAGCAGAGAATGACTATCAAAGTATATAAAGAAATTAGGAAGCTAAAAGAGAAACCAAAGTAGACCTATGCAAAAGTATAGTACTTTCATCTTAGGTTAGAAAATAACAGAGGGGAGGGCTGGGGTTGTGGCTCAGTGGAAGAATGCTTGCCTCACATGTGTGAGGCACTGGGTTTAATCCTCAGCACCACATTAAAAGAAATAAATGGATAAATAAATTGTGTCCATTTACAACTAAAAAATGAATAAATAAATAAGAAGAAAATAACAGAGAAGAGAAATAAAGTTGAGTCCAGCACACCCAGCACCAAGATCTTTTTTTGTTTGTTTTTGGTTTTTGCATTTTTTATTGGTTCTTTTAAATCACACATGACAGTAGAACCCATTTTGATATAATTATACAGCAGGGAATATATCTTTTTTTCACAATGTAGATTCACATGATTCATATAATCTCATGCATACTTCCATATCCCGTGGGATGGGAAGGGATGGGGGAAAGAAAGACAGTATACCTGATAACTTTAGGTGTCTGCTGCTTTCACTTTCTGACTGACCTGACCTGATGGCGGAGGGCACCTCACCTGACGTGCCTTCTTGGATCTGGAGATGAAATGTTGGTCTGATCTGAGGTCTTTGGGAAAGAGGTGACTTACTAAGCCCCAGAGTGTGAACCAAGCGGTCTGTATCTCTTTCTCTACTTCTGTACTGAAACTCCTCTCTCCTTCTTGTGCAGTAGAAGACCCAGGTTCCTGATACGCTCCTTTGAATCCTAATTGTTTCACAAGCACCCAGAAATAGGGCTATGGGAATTCTTGAGTCCTTGAGCACCTTCTAGGACCCAAACCCCAACCATATCTTTAGCAACCTCCTCTAGGACAGGGGCCAAGTTTCACAGGTCTACCTCAATTCTCTAAGAGATCACAGGATAGGCCCTAGGACCCAAGATATAATACAAACTAAGAGTCAATATGCCTTTTCTGGCAAAAGGGTCATGATTGTTTTTTCTCCTTAATTAGGTACATCACCCAAAGCATTATGTAGCCTGCCTCCCTGTTCAGACTATGAAGGGGGTATGGAGCATGGGGAGTTTGGGTTTCTTTTGTTTTGGTGGAACTGCTTTGTCTTATAGAAGGAGTAGTGTTCAAGAATTAGGTAAGGATTGTTTCAGGATGTGGATTTGAGAAAGGAGGTCAGCAGCTAGGAAATTTCTTGAAGAAAAATCATTTGGTATGGTGATAGAGTACAAAACTAAGGATTTAAACAAGCTATAGTGTGTCTAAGAAAGTTGCAGATGGTATTTGCAAGTAAATTCTAAAGCTTTTGTATGTGAGCAAGTCATGTCTGTTGAGTTTCTTGTGGAGACTGGGTCTTAGGGGTTTGAGGGTCATACCTGTTTTGGGGTCTTTTGAATGGTTGTTTCATGTCTGGTTGCTGTTTTGGTTTGCGGCAGTATGGTTTATGCCCTAGGTGCATGTGTGGCTGTAGGTATATATACATCTGGGAGCTGGGTGTGTTTGGGCGATATAAGTGTTGATGTGGGGGCTTTATGGAATGGGGACTTGTATGTGCTTGGTACAGGCAGGAGGGTTGCATTTCCTGTGTTAATCCACATGGGCTTCCACTTTGAAAACTTCTGTACTGACACTTGGATACAGCTCTTGAGTGGGCACATTTGATTCTTGGGTGTCTGCATGTTTCTGGTCACATATATTTAGGGCATTAACCGTGTTGTGACAACCTAAGCTGAGAGTTGTTTGGCCAATTATGCAGTGGTCACTGGGGGACTCTGGAGCAGATGTGGCCTCTTGATTCTTTGAGACACGGTTGGCCTGAGTGGTGGAAGTCTGCTGAATTCAGGAGGTGGTCTTGATGAGAGTAGATTGGTGTTTTGGGAGGACCTTGTTGATTTGCTGCATGGAGGGTTGGATTCTGGTTTGTATCAGTGCACTGAGGTCTGACCGTAAAGAAGATTTTAAATAACTTCTCCATACTGAGTGAGGCACAATTCTCCCTCCAAAAGTGTATCAATGTATTGGTAGGCTCCATACAGTTAGCTTAGGGTTTGTCATAAAAGACAGGGAATCACAGGATACAGGACCATGTGGATAAGAATGACTAATCCAGTTGGCCACAATCCTTTCCCATGGTTGCTCATGAGAAAGGGATGGAACACCAGCTTACACCCTATCAGGAGACAAAGGGAATAACTGGGACACTTTTCTCTTCTCTTTTTTGTCTTATAGATGGGAAATACTCCCTCTGCTATATGTTAAACAGTTGAAATCACTTTGATCCACAAACTCTAAAAAAGAAATGCCTGATATTTTTCTGCACCCAAGTCTGGACTGAATATAAGCTGGAGGATGGGATAAAATGGCCTCCAAAGGGAACCAGCTTACAGCTAGACTTGTTTTATGAAAGGGAGGGAAAATGGGCAGAAGTCACGATGTGTAAGGTTTTTGCCTTTTGTGCCCTGAATGGCAACTTTGCTTGCTCCTTAGCTGCCTGCCCGATATCTGTCTGTGATGTGGGCTGCATGAGCAAGTGCCCAAACCAGTTCAAGACCAGACAAAAAGGGCCACTTGTAAATCCAAGCCACCATGGAAAATAAATGGGTGGTTTTCTCGTACCATGGGATTCTTAACATTTAGTGAGCTCCTCCCTACATGCTAGAGAAAGGGGGGCAAAAAAGAAAAAGCAATCTGGAAAGGCTGACTGCAAGAAGGTCCCAGACCTTTTGAAGATGATTAAAAGGCATAAATTCTGTTTTGGGGACACAAAAGGAGGTGTTATCACAAATTGCAAGGGACTCTAAGAGATCCATTTGTTCTTATCCTTCAATTTATCCCTCCCTATAAGGCTTCCTTCTGTTCTAAAAGTAATGCCTCCAGTCTTTCAGCAAGATGGAGTTCAGTGTCTTTTAATAGTACCAACCTCCCATTTGCCCAAGGATTACTATTTTTCTCCCCAAAATTCTTTTTTAAAAATGCATACTTTTGGATCCATGGTCAATATGATATCTGAACAGATAAAAATACACTGCTGTAACTTAGAAAAGGCTCCAGGTACTTTCAGTGAAAACCCTTACTTTGCCTTTTCCATATGGGTTCCAAATAAATCTGGAGCCAGAAAAGGGGCTATTTTTCCTTTCTGGAGATAGGATTAACCCACTAGGTAGACGCCTTAGTGGGAAAAGGAAAATTGTCAAACTCTGGAACTTTTCACCACCAATACTGGGGGGAAACTGTCTTTTTGCAAAGAGAATATCACTTTTATGTTAACAATTCTAGATTCAAGTCCATTGACAAAAAACTCCAATCAGATTGTAACTCATAAAGAACTTTACAATTGGTGGACATCCCTATGTGCACAACTCCTTCAAAGGTTGTGGCCCTTACTTGCCAACTTAGACATGGTGTGTTTGGATTTGCTCTTTGGCCCTTGTATATTAAATAACCTAATGAAATTTGCCCCTTCTCATCCTGAAGCTATCAAGTTACAGATGGTGCTAGAGAGGGGGCCACAGATGCATTTTCAAGATCCTCTACATAGACCCACTTAAAAGCTTCCCTATTTGCCAGATCTTATGTCCCCCTGCAGCCTGAAGAAGGTAGAGTGGTCATCAAATTCCCTAATGGAAGCCAGGGTTATTTCTTCAGAGGGGAGAATAAGAGTAGGAACTAGAAACATGATAGGCACACAGAGCAGAGACCTCAATTGCTACAATTCCACATTCAAAATATCTAGTGGGCATGTGAATAAGCACATGAACAGCACTGAATGAACATCCTGATTGGAGGGGGACGGCCCATGATCACAGAATGTCTTATTCTGATTGTACGTAGTTACCTCCCTTCCCTAAAAGTCATCAGACAATGGCTTTAAAGGTCACCTCCAGCAACACCAATATCAAACCCTAGACAACAGCAACTCAACTCACGTGGAACCGCTCCTTCATAGGAGTTGTACTTCTGTGTTTAAAGAAAGAAAAAGAATTTGTCACTTTACCCTCTCTTATCTATGAGTCTCATTCTTCAGATCCACAAGAGAAAGAAGAAATCACAAGCAATAGAAGAAATCAAGTGGAAAAATGCCCCCAATGCCTCAAAAGAACAATTCAACAACTGACCACATAGACAATGACTTACAAGAAATGCAGTATGAAAAATTTAGAAAGTAAATGTCTTTAAATGATCCATGAACTAAAAAAGATCTAAGCAAGATTTAACAGATAAAACACAGGAAACAAAAGATCATTTCAGTAAAAAAGTTCTAAGAATGAACAAAACAGAAATCCTGGAAATGACAGACTCAATAAATCCAAGTAAAAATTCAGTTGAAAGCATCACCAAGAGATTACACAACAGAGAAGACAGATTTTCAGGCCCTGAGACAGGGTATGTGATCTTAAAAATAGAAACACAAGACAACAAAAGAACATAATATTTAGGAAATCTGGCACAACATTAAAAGACCAAACCTAAGAATCACTGACAATGAAGAGAGTAATGAGATACAACCTAAGGTTATACATCACCTATTCAATAAAATACCATCAGAAAAATTTCCAGACATTGGGAATGATATGGAAATCCACATTCTGAGCCCAAATAGATAAGGCCAATCCAGAGCTTCTGATTATAATTAAATTATGATATAATAACATATAACTAAATTAAACTATAATTATAAATTATAAATTATAACAATGAAAATCTCTAACACACAATAATGTATAATTTTTAAAGACTTGAGAGAAAATTGGAAACTCACATTTACTCTGAAGCCAATGAGAATTACTGCCATTGTCTTCACACAGACTCCCAAATTAAGGAGGGGTTGGAACGATGTACACCACACCCTCAAAGAACATACTTGCTAACCAAAATTGCTATGTCCAGTAAAGGTATCCTTCAAAGCTGATGAAGAAATAAAAACCTTCCAAGAGAAGTACAAACCAAAAGAGTTCATGACTACTAAGACAGCATTACAGAAAAACTTCAACAAATTAAATTTCAAAGAAATTAACTTTCTTTTAATACCCAGAATTAAAAGAAAACAATGAGATACCACAATTGCATGAGTCTCATTAGAAGATAAGCCATGTAAAGATGAACTAGGACCAAATTAAACATTACAAATAAAAGGGGATGAAATGTCTCTATGGAAACATTGAATGTAATTGGTCTCAACTGTCCAACTAAAAGCAATAACTTGCAGAGAGGATCAAAAAATATGATCCAACTATGTTTTTTTCAAGAGACTCACCTTAAGACAAATACATCTAAAGCAAGAAAAATGGAAAACAGACTATCCATGTAGACACCAAAACAAACATGCCTAGTTACACTTTTATCTGACAAAGTACATTTCAAGGCACAATTAACCAGAAGACACAAAGTGGGTTAGTTAGTACTGGTAAAGGAAACTGTACAACCAGAAGATGAAACGATTGCAAATATATACTCCCCAAACTTCAGTACACCCACTTTCATGTAAAAACAATTCTAATGCAATAATATAATCTCCACACAACTCTCTCATCAACACCCAACCTATGTTAAGACTCTTCTGATCTAAAAGAATGTGATTACTCAAATGGATGGACTTACAGACACTTAAGAATAATTCTTCCATCAATCACCAAACTCACTTTCTTCTCAGCTAATCATGAAACCTCTTCCCAAATGAAATATATTTTATGGCACAAAGGAAGACTCAGTAAACACAAAACTAAAATGCCTCGCAATTTATCTTATCATAATAAAATGAAATTAGAAACAAATACCAAGGGAAAAAACGATACATACACATGGAATGTGAATAAGAAGCTTGCTAACCATTAATAAGTCATAGAAGAAATCAATGGAGAATTCAAAAAATACTCAAAAACAAATAAGAACAGAGGTACAACTTCATAGAATCTCCAAGAAGATGGTTCTAAGAAGAAAGTTCATAGCATTAAAAGGCTTACGTTAAACAGGAAGATACCAAATAATCAGTCTTTTATTACATCTTAAGGTGCTAGAAAAGGAGGAACAAACTAATTCCAAAACCAGTGAAAGACAAGTAATAATATCATAGCCAGAATTAAGGAAATAGAGAATAAAAAAACAAAAGGCTCAGGGTAAAAAAGACTTGATTCTTTGAAAAGATAAACACAACTGATAAAACCTTAACCTCTGTTTTAGAGAGAAGACCCAAACCAACAAAATTAGAGAAGAAAAAAAAAAGATGTTATCACAGACATTTCTGAAAACCACAGGATCTTTAGGACTCTTTTGAAATCATATTCCAACAAATTGAAATATTGAGAAGATATTCACAAAATTCTAGACACACATGACCTTCCCAAACTGATATAAAAGGATATCAAAAAATAAGTGCACACTATCACCCAACAAGTTCAAAGCAGTAATTAAAAGCAAACAAATAAACAAAAATCCTTCCACCTTTCACCAAGGAAAAGTACAGAGATGGGTTTACAGCTGAATTCTACCAGACCTTGAAAGAAGAATTATCATCAACGCTCCTCAACTGGTTCTGTGAAATAGAAGGAGGGAACACTCCAAAACACATTCCATGAACCGAGTATCACCCTGATATAAAAACCAGATAAGGACACTGAGGAAAGAAAACTAAAGAGCAATAATCCTGAAGTGAACAGATGGAAAAAATTCCTAATAAAATACTAGCAATTCCTATTCAAATACACATCAAGAAGACTATGTCAAAAGCAAGTTGGTTTCATTCCAGGGAAGAAAGGTGGGATCAACAAACACAATCAATAAATGTAATTCATCACATAGAGGTAAGGACAAAAATAACATGACCACATGGATAGATGAAGAAAGTATTACACAAAATTCAGCACCCATTCACATACAAAACATTAATAGAGAAACGTAACATCATAAATACTATACATGATAAAATGCACAACCAACATCATACTAAACAGGGAAAAACTGAAAGATTTTTCTCTAAAGTCAGGAAAAAGACAATGATGTTTACTCTTCTCACTCCTATTTAATAGGAATACAAGAAATTTTAGCCAGAGCAGTTGCACAAAAGAAGGGAATTAAAGGAATAAAAAGAAGAAAAAATAAGTCCAACTATCTCTGTGAGCAGATGATACAATGCTATACTTAAAACACCCAAAAAATCTCCACCAGAAGGTTTTTAGACCTAATAAAAACAATTCAGGACAGTTGTAGGACACACAATCAACATGCAAAAAATCAATAGCTTTTCCTAGATTGTGGAACCAACGTAGATGCCCTTCAGTTGAAGAATGGATAAAGAAACTGTGGTATACATACACAATGGAATATTACTCAGTCATAAAGGAGAATAAAACTATGGTATTTGCTGTTAAATGGGTGGAGTTGGAGAATATCATGCTAAGTGAAATAAGCCAAGCCCAAAAAACCAAAGGCCAAATGTTTTCTCTGATCAGTGGATGCTGATACAAAACGGGGGGGAGGAGTTTGGGGGGAGGTCAGAAAAGAATGGAGGAAGTATGGATGGAGTAGAGGAAAATGGGACGGGAGGGGGTGGGGGAAGGAAAAATAGTAGACTGAGACAGACAGTATTACCCTATGTATATGTAAGATTATATGAATCTTGAGAATCTACATTGTTAAAGAAAAGATATATTCCCTGCTGTATAATTCTATCAAAATGGGCTCTACTGTCATGTATAATTAAAAAGAACCAATAAAAAATCAATAACTTTTCTATATACTAATAACATACCTGATGAAAAAATATTAGGGAAACAACTCCATTCACAACAACATAAAAAATACCTATGAATAGAGCTAACCAAGAACTTTAAAAAGTTCTATAATAAAAATTACAGAACACTAGAGAAATAAGTTGAAGAAGGCATTAGAAAATGAAAATACCTGCCATGTTCTTAGATAGACAGAATTAATATTGTCGAAATGGCGATATTATCAAAAGTGAGGCATGAATTCAAAGTAATCCCCATCAAAGGATAAATAATGATCTTGAAAGAGCTAGGAAAAATAGTTCTAAAATTCATATGGAAGAATAAAGACACAGAATAACAAAAGGAACATTGAGCAAAAAGAAAAAGGGTGCAGCATTCTGAATTCCTAACCTTAAATTTTACAACAAAGTTATAATAACAAAATCCAGAAGGAATTGGCATAAAATAGACAGGAAGACTAAAATGATAAAATACAAAACACCCATCCAGGCACAGTCACCTGATCCTTGACAAAGGTGCCAAAAACCTATGATGTCGTAAAACCAGCTGTTTAAACAAACAGTGATTAGAAAACTAGATATTTATATGTAGAAGAATGAAACTGCATTCCTATCTCTCACCCTACACAAAAATGCTCTCTCGAGTGACTCAAAGACCAAGGGATTAATGGAAAAACGTTGCACCTGCTAGAAAAGGATGTGGGTCAACACTCCAACACAGAGTCATAGGCACTCATAGGCTAATGCCTTAAGCACTTTCAAATATTATTTTGTTTAATCTGCTCAACAACTTTTGTGATATGGGTATTATCAGAATGAAATAAAAACAAGTAATTATGGAGTGTAATTCTATTTTAAAAACTGCTGCATGGCAAAGAAAACAAGATCATGAAAAGACAGCCTATAGAATGGGAGAATGTCTTTGCCAACTACTCTGCTGACAGAGGATTAACACCCAAAATATATGAAAAAAAATCTAAAAGATTAGAAACTGAAAAAGAAACCTAATCAACATTGGGTCAAATGAACTAACCAGACATTATGCAGAACAAGAAATGCAAAGGGACAACCAAACATGAAAAAATGCTCAACATCCTTAGCAATCAGAGAAATATAAATTGAAATTACATTGAGTTATCTCATCCCAGTTAGACTATCAAGCAACAAGATTATAAATGATAATAAAGGCTGGTGAGTAGGTAGACAGAAAGCACCACTCACATTTTTTTTTTTAGTTTTTAGTTATTTTTATTTTTATTTTCAATTTATTTAATTTTGATTCATTGTACACAAATGGAGCACAGCTATTGTGTCTCTGGTTGTACACAAAGTAGAGTCACACCATCTGTGCATTCATACGTGTACACAGGGCAATGATGTCTGTCTCATTCTGGTATTATTCTTACCCCCACATTCGACCCCACCCCTCCCATCCCTCTATGCTACCTATCCTTCCTCCATTCTTGCCTCCCTTTCACCCCACATTATGCATCTTCATTCACTTATCAGAGAGATCATTCAGCCTTTGGATTTTGGGGATTGGCTAATCTCACTTAGCATGACAGTCTCCAACATCATCCATTTACCTGCAAGTGCCATAATTTTATTCTTCTTTATGGCTGAGTAATATTCCATTGTGTATAAATACCACAGTTTCTTTATCCATTCATCTACTGAAGGGCATCTACGTTGGTTCCACAATCTATCTATTGTGAATTGAGCAGGTATGAACATTGATGTGGCTGCATCACTGTAGCAATTTGATTTTGATTTTAAGTCCCTTGGGTATAGGCCAAGGAGTGGGATAGCTGGGTCAAATGGTGGATCCATTCCAAGTTTACTAAGGAATCTCCACACTGCTTTCCAGAGTAGCTGCACCAACTTGCACTCCCACCAGCAATGTATGAGTGTACCCTTCTCCCCACATCCTCGCCAACACCTGTTGTTGCCTGTGTTCTTAATAAAAGACATTCTAATTGGGGTGAGATGAAATCTTAAGGTGGTTTTGATTTGCATTTCTCTTATAACCAGGGATGTTGAACATTTTTTCATAAATCTGTTGAATGTTTGTAGATCTTCCTCTGTAAAGTGTCTGTTCATTTCCTTGGCCCATTTATTGATTGGGTTATTAGTGTTCTTAGTGTAAAGATTTTTGAGCACTTTGTAGATTCTGGAGATTAGTGCTCTATCTGAAGTGTGTGTGGCAAAGATTTTCTCCCACTCTGAAGGCTCTCTCTTCACATTGCTGATTGTTTCCTTTGCTGAGAAAAAGCTTTTTAGTTTGACTCTATCCCAATCATTGATTCCTGCTTTTATTTCTTGCACACTGGGAGTCATGTTAAGGAAATCTGGTCGTAGGCCAACATGTGGAGATTTGGACCTGTTTTCTCTTCTATTATGTGCATGGTCTCTTGTCTAATTCCTAGGTCCTTGATCCATTTTGAGTTGAATTTTGTACAGGGTGAGAGATATGGGTTTAGTTTCATTTTGCTGCATATGAATTTCCAGTTTTCCCAGCACCATTTTTTGTAGTATCTCTGTTTTTCTATTTGCTAAGAGTGGCTTTGTGGCATAACATATGGTCTATTTTTGAGAAGGATCCATGAACTGCTGGAAGAAGTTGCTTTTTGATGGATGGAATATTTTATATATGTCTATTAAGTCTAAATTAGCAATTGTGTCATTGAGTTCTATGGTTTCTTTGTTCAATTTTTGCTAGGAAGATCTGTCCAATCGGTGAGAGAGGAGTGTTAAAATCAACCAGTATTATTGTGTTTTGGTCTATTTCGTTCCTGGAATTGAGAAGGATCTGATTGACATACATGGATGTGCCATTGTTTGGTGCATAAATATTTATGATTGTCATGCCTTGAAGATTTATGCTTCCCTTAAGCAGGATGAAATGTCCTTCTTTATTCCTTCTGAATAACTTTGACTTAAAGCCTGCTTTATCTGAAATGATGATGGAAACCCCTGCTTTTTTACTAAGTCTGTGTGCATGGTATGTTTTTTCCCAACCTTTCACCTTTAGTCTGTGGGCATGTTTTTCTATGAGATGAGTCTCTTGAAGGCAGCATATTGTTGGGTCTTTCTTTTTAATCCAATCTGCCAGTCTATGTCTTTTGATTGATGAGTTTAGGCCATTTACATTTAGGGTTATTATTGAGATATGACTTGCATTCCTGGTCATTTTGATTTATTTTTGGATTTTAATCTTACTTGGTTTTTCCTTTAATTGGCTGTTCCTTTAGGGTAATTCCTCCCTTTGCTGACTTACATTGTTGTTTCTCAAATCTTCCTCTTGGAATATTTTGCTGAGGATTTTCTGTAGGGCAGGTTTTCTATTTGTTAATTCTTTTAGCTTGTGTTTATCAGGGAAGGATTTTATTTCATCTTCAAATCTGAAGTTAAGTTTTGCTGGGTATAAGATTCTTGGTTGGCATCTATTTTCTTTCATTGCTTGGAATATGTTGTTCCAGGCCCTTCTTGCTTTTAGGGTCTGGGCTGAGAAATCTGCTGATATTCGTATTGGTTTCCCCCTGTAGGTAATCTGATGCTTTTCTCTCGCAGCCTTTAAAATTCTATCTTTGTTTTGTATGTTAGGTATTTTCATTATAATGTGCCTGGGTGTGGATCTGTTGTGATTTTGTGCATTTGGTGTCCTATAAGCCTCTTGAATTTGATTTTCCATTTCATTCATCAGATTTGGGAAATTTTATATTATTTCATTGAACAGATTATTCATTCCTTTGGTTTGTGTCTCTGTGCCTTCCTCAATCCCAATAACTCTTAAATTTGGTCTTTTCATGATGTCCCATAACTCTTGGAGGTTCTGTTCATGATTCCTTACCATCTTTTCTGTCTGGCTGAGGCTGAGTTTGTTTTCAAGATTAAATATTTTGTCTTCACTGTCTGAGGTTCTGTCTTCCAAGTGATTTAGCCTGTTGGTTAAGCTTTCTATTGAGTTTTTAATTTGGTTTATTGTAACCTTCTTTTCAAGGATTTCTGGGTTTTTTTTCAGAATCTCTATCTCTTTATTGAAATGATCTTTGGCTTCCTGTAGTTGCTCTTTTAGCATTGCCTGCATTTGCTCTCTTGACTCCTCGTTCACTTCTCGGATCATTTTAATTATGTACAACTCCCTTTCTGACAAGGCTTCTGCCATGTTATCATTGGGTTCTTTTGCTATAGTATCTGGGTTTGTTTGGGACATTTTCTTCCCATGTTTTCTCATGTTGCTAGTGTATCTTCCCCTCTAGTAGTGCGAATCCTAGGTATTGCAGTTTTGCCTTAAAGACTTATAGGGTTCCTGCCTATTTTCAGTACCTCCCCTTGAATTGAGAGATCAATATTAGCAGCACACCATATAAACCATGTGTCCTTAATCTAAATAGTCCCTATTAAGATATTAACAGTGTTGTCTTAATAAACAGAGATGAGTTCAAATTAGTATCTACAGCATAACCAGTAAGTTTGCAATAAGGGCTGCAAATCCTAATGTTGAACAGGGAGAATGAGGAGGGGTATAGGACAAAGCACTAATGAGATAAGAGTGAGTCTATTGATATACTATGTCATATGAATAGTGGAAGCTGAATTAACAGATATAGGTTGTTAGCAGGAGAAAAAAGTGATTCTCCAGGGAAACGGGTATATAAGAGGGAGATAGAGTGATAAGAATATTAATAAAAGAAAAAGGTAGGAATATAGTGGGTATATTAGGAATAATCATAGTATTACAATTAATTTAAAAATGTTCTGAGATAAAAATATACTGTACAGTTCAAACCTCCTATTTTTCAATGGCCTGATGTTTGAGAGGTGCTTGATCAAGCAGTGGCCCAAGAAGGGTGCTTTTCCACTACCTCCAGTTTGGGAATGATCAATGCTTCTGGGTAGAGGCAACCTGGTATTGATAGACGATCAGTCACAGCACAGGTGCTAGACTCTGGGCCAGGGTGTGGGCCTGGGCACTAGACCAAGTTGGGGAGGGGCCATAGACCTGTGCTCAGTGATGGAGACACTGGGCTTGATGGCCCAGGCAGGCCTGAGCTCCGCGCTGGGGACTCAGGCTGCCGTAGGCAGTTGCTCTCTCCTGGGGACACTGTAAAATGCCACTGAAAGGCCTAAGATCAGCGCTGGGGACTCAGGCCGCCGCAGTTGAGTACTCTCTCCAGGAGATGCTATAAAATGGCACCAGAAGGCCTGAGCTCCACGCTGGGGACTGAGGCACCCGCAGGCAGTTGCTTTCTCCCAGATGCTGTAAAATGGCGCTGAAAGGCCTAAGATCCACGCTGGGGACTCAAGCCGCTGCAGGCGGTTGCTCTCTCCTGAAGACACTGTAAAATCAATACTCACATATTGTTGGTGGGAATGCAAAGAACCACCACTAGGCACTATGTAAAACAGTACACAGATTCATCAGTCTCTGAATGGACCCAGCATATGACTCCACAGTTCCATACCTTCTAATCTGTCCCACAAACCTATACCAGCATGCTATCATGATGCATGCACCCCAGTATTTATAGCAGTATAATTCACAGTTGTCAAGTCAGCGAACCAGTCAAGGTGTCTGTTACAAATGAATGGATAAAGAAAATGCAGTGTGTATACACTATGGAGTTCTACTCAGCCACAAAGAAGGAGGAAATTATCATTTATTGGTTAAGCAGATGGTACTGGAGAACATCATCCTAATGAAGTAAGCCAGGCTCATGAAGTTGAAGATCTGATGTTTTCTCTCTCATATGCCAATGGTTAAGAGGAGAAGGAATTTTTAAAAGGGATATGATGAAAACAGAAGGGAGACAAAAAGAGTAGAGGAAAGGGAGAGTAGAGGATGGCATAGGGAAGTCTCAAAAGAATTAAATCTACCAATTTCTAGGACTATGTTGAATAGCAGTGGTGAAAGAGGGTATCCTGTCTTGTTCCTGTTTTCAGAGGGAATGCTTTCAATTTTTCTCTATTTTGAATGGTGTTAGCCTTGGGTTTAGCATATATAGCTTTTACAATGTTGAGGTATGTTCCTACTATCCCTAGTTTTCCTACTCTTTTGAGCATGAAGGGGTGCTGTATTTTGTCAAATGCTTTATCTGTATCTATTGAGATGATCATATGGTCCTTGTCTTTAAGTCTATTGTGATGAATTACGTTTATTGATTTCCATATGTTGAACCAACCTTGCATCAAGTGTGATGACCCCACTTGATCATTATGCACTATTTTCATGTTTTTGTATGTGATTTGCCGGAATTTTATTGAGAAGTTTTGCATCTATGTTCATGAGGGATAGTGATCTGAAGTTTTCTTTCCTTGAGGTGTCTTTGCCTGGTTTTGGTATCAGGGTGATACTAACCTCTTAGAATGAGTTTCAAAGGTTCCTTATTTTTCTATTTCATGGAACAATTTGAGGAGTATTGGTGATAATTCTTCTCTGAAGGTCTTGTAGAACTTGGCTGAGAATCTGTCTGGTCCTGGGCTCTTCTTGGTTGGTAAGCTTTTGGTGGTGTCTTCCATTTCAGTGCTTGAAATTGATCTGTTCAAATTGTATATGGCCTCATGATTCAGTTTGGGTAGTTCATATGTCTATACATTTTTTATGTATTCGAGATTTTGTATTTTATTGGTGTATACATTTTCAAAAGAGTTTCAGATTATCTTCTGTACTTCAGTAGTGTCAGTCATGATGTTTCCTTTTTCATCATGAATTTTGGTAATTTGAGTTTTCTCTCTCTCTTTGTTAGCGTGGCTAAGGGTTTATCAATTTTATTTTTTCCAAAAACTACTTTTTGTTTTGTCAATTTGTGAATTGTTTCTTTTATTTCAATTTCATTGATTTCAGCTGATTTTAATTACTCCTATTCTACTACTTTTGGTGTTTATTCTTCTTTTTCTAGGGATTTGAGATGTTAGGTTATTTATTTGTTGACTTTCTATTGATTTAAAGAATGAGCTCAGCTGGGCGCGGTGGCACACACCTGTAGTCCAAGCGACTTGGGAGGCTGAGTCAGGAGGATCGCGAGTTCAAAGCCAGCCTCAGCAACTTAGCAAGGCCCTAAGCAACTCAGTGAGACCCTGTCTCTAAATAAAATACAAAATAGGGCTGGGATGTGGCTCAGTGGCCGAGTGTCCCTGAGTTCAATCCCTGGTTCAAAAAAAAAAAGAATGAGCTCAATTCAATGAACTTTCCTCTTATCACTGCCTTCACAGTGTCCCAGATATTTTGCTATGTTCTATAGGTGTTCTCATTTACCTTTAAGTATTTCTCAATTTCATCCTTGATTTCTACTGCTGTCCATTTGTCATTCAATAGCGTATTATTTAGTCTCCAGATGTTAAAGTGCCTTCTACATTTTTATTTTATTGTTGATTTGTAATTTCATTCCATTAAGATCTGATATAATGCAGAGTATTACTTCTAATTTTTTGTATTTGCTAAGAGTTGCATTGTGGGCTAAGACATGGTCTGCTTCAGTGAAGGATCCATGTGCTGTTGCTCATTGATGGATGAAGTATTCTACATATGCCCATTAGGTATATTATCATATAATATACAATATATTATATTATAAGTATATTAAGATAATATACTTAATTATGTTAAGTATATTATCGATTGTCTTATTTAGTTCTAAAGTTTCTTTGTTTAGTTTTTGTTCACAAGATCTATTCTACATAGTCCTGGAAATTCTAGCCAAAACAATTAGACAGATAAAGGAAATTAAAGGGATATGAGTTAGAAAAAACTCAAACTATCCCTGTTTACCAATGACATGATTCTATATCAGCAGATCCAAAAAATTCCAGCAGAAAACTTCTAGAAATCATAAATGAATTCAGCGAAGCAGCAAGATGTAAAATCAATATCCATAAACCAAATATATTCCTATACATTCATGATGAATCCACTGAAAGAGAAATTAGGAAAACTACCCCATTCACAAAGCCTCAAACAAAACAAAATACTTGGGAATCAATCTAACAAAAGAGGTGAAAGAATTCTACAATGAAAACTACAGAACACTAAAGAAAGAAATTGAAGAAGACCTTAGAAGATGGAAAGATCTTCTTTCCAGAGATCTGAAGATCTTCTAGAATCAGAAGATCAGTTCCAGAATACACTGAAGACAGCCTTTTTAAGAAATGGTGCTCAGACAACTAGATATTCATATGTTTAAGAATGAATCCTGACCTTACACAAAAGTCAACTCAAAGTGGATCAAAGACCTTAGAATTAGACCAGAAACTCTGCAACTGATAGAAGGATATGTGGGCCTAACATTTCAACATGCTGGCACAGGAACCAACTTCCTTGGCAAGACCCCTAAAGCACAAGAAATAAACCAAAAATCAAAAGTGGGATGGCATCAAACTCAAAAGCTGCTTCACAGTAAAGAAAACAAATAAGAGCATGAAGAGGTAACCTACAGAATTGGAGATCTTCACCATCTGCTACTCAGGGCATTACTATAAATAATTCAAAAGACTAAACACCCATGAAACAAATAACCCAATTAATAAATGGGTAAAAGAAATAAACACTTCTCAAAAGAAGAAATACAAATGCCTAGTAAATACATGAAAAAATGTTCAACATCTCTAGCAAGTAGGGATGCACACACAAAAAAAAAAAACACAAAAATTTCACCTCACTCCATTCGGAATGATAGGCATCAATAATATAAATAATAAATGCTGGAGTGGATGAGGGGGGAAAAGGCAACATGTACACGCTGTTGGTGGAAATGTAAATTAGTGAAACCAACATCAATATTCCTTAAAAGACTAGGCATGGAACCACCATATCACAGAGACACACCGCTCATCTAAGAACTAAACCATTATACCTTAGTGATACAATATATACCTGTGTTTATAGCAGTACAATTTACAGAAGCCACATTATGGAGTCAGCCTAGCATCGTCAGACAAATGGATAAAGAAAATGTGTGTATGCAAGTGTCAGTGTGTGTGTGTGGGGGGGTTATAAAAAGAAAAGAAAAACTAAAAGTTGGAGGGAGGTTCATGCAAGTCAAAGTGCAATCAGTAAAGAAAATGATGCATCCCAAAGCCATAAATAAAACAAAATGAAACCAATTCCAAAACCAGAAGAAGGAGATGATGAACAACAGACCTGAAATCAATGAAATAGACAATAAAAACAATACAAATGATCACTGAAATGAAGGGGTAGTTCTTGGAATAAATAAATCCTTGCCCAAACATAACAAAAGAGAAAAAATCCAAATTAATAAAATTAGAGCGGCTCCAGGTGAGATTTGGCTGGGAGCGGAGCTGCTTGCCGGCTCCAGTGGGGAATTTGGGCGCGGTTGGCACCATTCTACAGCTTCCCTGGTGGAGAGAAACCATCTTCAGCTGTCTGAGCCCTCGGACCTAAGCCCAGCCCTTCCCACAGGGACATGGTGCTGCAGCTCCAGGTGAGATTTAGCGGGGAGCAGAGCTGCTTGCAGGCTCCAGCCGGGAATTTGGGCCCGGTCAGCGCCATTCTACAGCTTCCCTGGCGGAGAGACTACATCTTCAGCTGTCTGAGCCCTCGGACCTAAGCTCAGACCTTCCCGCGGGGACACGGTGCTGCGGCTCCAGGGTCACGGTGCTGCGACTCCTGGTTGCCTCTGCCCAAAAGCATTGATCATTCCCAACCTGGAGGTTGTGAGACAGCAGCTATCTTGGGTCACCACTTGATCAAGAACCTCTCAAACATCTGGCGAGTTACTGGAAATGTGCAAGGACACCCTAAGTCTTTACAGGGAAATTGCAATCCCTCTGATTTGCACTATTAGAGGGGAAGATACATGAGCAGCATGAGAAAACACGGGAAGAACGTGTCCCAAACAAACCTAGATGATACATCAAGAGAACCCAAAGACAGCATGGTAGAAGGAATGACAGAAGGGGAGTTCAGAATGTTCATAATTAAAATGATCCGAGAAGAGAATGAGGTGACGAGAGAGCAGATTCAGGCTATGAATAATCAGCTAATAGAGCAATTGCAGGAAGCAAAAAATCATTTCAATAAAGAGATAGAAGTTCTGAGAAAAAAACAAACAGAAATCCTTGAAGGAAACAAGGAAATGAAGGAAACAATAAACCAAGTGAAAAACTCAATAGAAAGCATAATTAACAGAATAGATCACTTGGAAGACAGAACCTCAGACAATGAAGACAAAATATTTAATCTTGAAAACAAAGTCGAACAAACAGAGAAGATGGTTAGGAATCATGAACGAAACCTCCAAGAAATATGGGACATCATGAAAAGACCAAATTTAAGAGTTATTGGGATTGAT
>JAJEJO010051407.1:26308-48022 GCA_020662805.1 Glaucomys volans
TTCTGCATACAGCAAAGACAAACAGGGGCATGAAGATGGAAGTTACATAATGGGACAAGTTTTTTCCAGCAGCCCTTCCAACTGGGAATTAATATCAAGAAAAAACAACTCAAAAATCTGAACACCAAAAAACCCCCAAATAATCCAGTCAGTAAATGGGCGGAAAAACAAGAGACACTTATGAAAATCAGAAACACAAATGGCCTGCAAATATGAAAAAGAAGTTCAAATCTCCTAGAAATCAGAAAAATGCAAATCAAGATTACACTGATATTTCATCTCACTCCATTGAAAATGGCAATCATCAAGAATACACATAATAATAAACACTGGTGAGAATGTAGGGGAAAGGGACACTCATACGTTGTTGGTGGGTTTGAAAATGAGTACAAACACTTTTTCCTGGAAAGGAGTCCAAATATTCCAAATAGAACCACCATATGACCCAGCTATCCCACTCCTTAGTATTTATCCTGATGCACTGAATTCAGCAACATAAGCAGATCAACCCCTATAGCCGTGCAATTCACAAGAGCCAAGTTATGGAACCAGAATGGGTGCCCATCAACAGAAAATGGATAAGCAAAAATGTGGTATATATACAGAGTGGAGTTTTACAAAGCCAGAAAGAAGAATGAAATCATAGCACTTGCTAGCAAACAGATTGAACTGGAGAACATCCTACTAAGTGAAATCGGTCAGAAAGTCAAGGATCAAATGTTCTCTCTCACTTTGGGAAGCTAAAAAAAATAAGGAAAATAAGGGGACAATCCCATGAAAATAGAAGGGATGTAAGTGCAGAAGGAAAGGAAAATGAAGGTGAGGGAGGAGTGATGGTATAAGGGAGGAACTGTGGAAAAGAATTGAGCAAATCACGCTACATAAATATATGAACAAACCACAGCAAATTTCAACTTCATGTATATATAAAAGCACAAATTTTAAAAAGATATAAATGAAAAGAAGGCAGATGAATAGAGTAGAATAAAGGGAGCAAGAGGAAGAAAGAAGGAAGGCAAATGGAAGTACTGGGGACCAAAGGAACAGATTACATTCCATGCATGTATGATTATGTCAAAATGAATCAAAATATCACCTATGATGCACTAAAAATACCACTTAAAAATTTAAAAATGTAAGCACAGAAAAAAGGGATATACAGAGAGAACTTATGGCATAGGTGAAAATGCTTGCCACCTACTACTCAGAAAGAGGATTAATATCCAGAATATATTAGGAACTCAAAAAATTAACACCAAATTAACAAATTACACAGTGAATAAGCAGGGAAATGAATTAAATATACACTTCTGAAAAAAAGTAATACAAATGACCAAAAATACATGAAAACATGTATGACATCCTTAGCAATTAAGAAATGCAAATCAAAACTATACTAGATTTCATCTCACTCCGGGTAGCTGGCTGCATTACAAAAAATAATTAATGGTGGAGAGTTCATGGGGAAATGAGAACAATTTTACATTGTTAGTGGGATTGTAAATTGGTACAACTACTCTGGATGTCAGCATGGATACTTTGCAAAAGACTGGAGATGGAACCACTATATGACTCAGCCATACCACACCTTGGTATTTACTATAGAGAATTAAAGTCATATGGACAAAATGATACGCTCATAGCCAAGTTCACAGCAGCACAGGTCACAACAGCCAAACAATGTGAACATCCTGGGTGTCCACCAATGGCCAAATGGATGAAGAAAATATCATATACACGAAAAATGAAGTTTTATTAGCCATAAAAATGAAATTATGTCATCTGCTGTAAATTGGATGGAACTTGAGAACATTATGTTAAGCAAAAGCCAAACTCAGAAAGTCAAGGGTCATATGGCTACTCTCCTTTGTGGAAGCTAGAAAGGAAGAAGGAAAGGAAAGGAGGGATGACATCATGAAAAGTGAAGGGAGACCAGTAGAGTAGAGGAAAGGCATCAGGGGGAGGGAGGAAAAGAGGGAAAGTGAAAATACAGGGAAAGGATACTCTCCATATTATATTCTTTTATCATTTGCATGTGTGAACAGGTAACAACAAAATCCACTACTTTCAATAACTGTAATTCACTGATAAAAAATAGAAAAGGAAAAATAAAGTTTTACATAAAAGGACAAAAACACCCAGTATAAAGCAAACCCACACATCATATAGGTCCATATTCTGTGTCTTTTGAGGCTACATTATGGCTTTCATGTTCCCGCTTACCACCCCTGAATTCCATAGTCCAAGTGCAATGGCAACCTTTACTTCTTTTCCTTCCTCACTTCCTGGTTTGGGACCATTACCTTGAAGAACTTCCTTACGCTTAGCCATCACCCCTGACACTCCTGGACTCCCCCAATGCATAATTTGTGAGAAACACCCTCATGACCTTTGTCTAGGTTATATCCCTATAGACACTATTTTGAACTTCCTGGAGCTGTGCAAAAACCTAATGATCACCTTGTGATCTTAAGGCATCAATATAGAACTATAGGGATTCTCAAGGAGGACCCCCTTATACAAATTACTGGGAGACAGCAACTTCCCCATTATTTACAGTAACAGTAACTCACAGTAACAATACTGGCTCTTTTATGGTCCATTGCCCAAGGACTTCTGTCCCTTTGTCACTTGGTTTCAAAAGGTCCTTTTCCAGAGGCTCATTACTGATGGCAAGTCCTACAAATTGACAATGTGAGGGATGAAAGGTCCAGATCAATACATCGAATCATCCCACTTCTGACAGTCGCCCATACCTATGAAAGAAAGCAGACACTTTACTGAAGGGACTCAGAAATTTGTCAGAGGTGTCTGACAGGCTGGCAGAAGTAGGGGGACAACCCACCCTCTGCCTATACAATGTGCAACTCATTCAGAAGAACCAAAGGAATGCTTCAACTACCTCTGAGTCACTATCATTCTTATTCTTTCCTTTAGGGTCCAGTATCACAACATGGGAGTCTCACTTTCAACACAAGGGGGTATCCCTTTTACATTGTAAGTCTAAACAGTTGGGACAAGGGGGCTGGGGTTGTGGGTCGGGGTAGAGCACTTGCCTAGCATGTGTGAGGCAATGGATTCAATCCTGAGCACCACATAACTAACTAAATAAATAAATAAAGTAATACAAAAAGAACTGGGACAAGTTTGACCCTGATATCTTCAGGAAAAAGTGCTTCATTTTCTAATGCAATACTGCCTGGGCAGAATATAAGATGGGATATGGGGAACCATGCTCCAACAACCTTGGCCTAAATTATATCATACAACTAGTTTTTCTGCAAATGATGGGGTTAATGATCTGAGATCCCATACATGCAAGCTTTCATGGCATATTATCAAAATCCAGACATATGCTGGGAGACAAAGGATGATAAGACAATAAGAAAGCCAGATCTTTTAGGTGATTCCTGCTTAGCCAAACACATTTTCTCTCCAGAGCAGGTAATACCCCAGATAACCAAAGAAGCCCTGCATGAATCATGTGTTCCCCAGGCTCTCCCCTGTATGTTTCCAAGTACCGTAAAATGTCCTGGGAGGCTCCTGTCAGTCCTGCACATCATACCCAGAGAGGAGCCTCTTACCATCCAATTCCCAAATATTTGGTTGAAAATGCCGGCTCACAAACAAGGTCACCAAACTGAATGGAAAAGTCTGTGTTAACACAGATTTCTCTGTGACTGAAAAAAAAATCCAAGGGAAGACTTGGAAATTGTTCAGAGGTTTACTCCTGCTTAACCAGTAATTTTCAAACACTCACTCTTGCCTTCAATCTCAGGTGGAGGGATATTTGGTTTCTACTACCTGCGGCAGCCCAGATGAGAGCACAGTAATGGGAAAGTTTTATTAAAAACATGTTCATTTTGAAAAAAGTCAAGAATATTACCCAGGAACAGAAGAATATCATGTGCATTCCATGCATGCCTTAATGAGGTCTTCAGAAAGTACACCAACCTAGGTCCAACCTCCCTTGAGGGACGAACCCTAATGGGACACCAGTTTATGGCTCCGTCTATCCCTCATATCCAGAGAAAACTCCAAAAGCTTCAAATGAAACTTCAGACTCCTCAAAATCAGTTAAGAGATGTGATTTTCTCTGTCTTCAATAACAAGGACTTGAAGGAACTCTGGTATGGAAAAAGGAGGGATAAGAGAAAGGCTTAAATAAGCCTACCACTGTGACAGCCTACCAGCAAAAGCCTACCACTGTGACAGGTCAGGATTCAATCCTCGTGATAATACAGCAGGAAGCAATTGGGAGCAGAGTAGCTACAAATGCAAGGGAAATGGACATTTGGCACCAAAGTGCACAAGACCAACACCCACACTGCCCCAGACATTGTCATCTGTAAGGATGACCCTGTCACCTGACACTGAAAGGGGAAAAGGATCAAGACACAAGCTCTGACCATTTCAAGAAAACTAGAAAGGCTGGAGGAACAAATATGCCCCTAACGACCATTCTCATTTCATGTGAGGAAACCTGGGTCATTCATGGGGTAACACAGAAGTCAAACCAGTTCTTTTTTAACACAGGGTGCACTTACTCTGTGCTGACATCCTATGCTGCTAAAGTCACCTTCAATTTCAGAAGGACGACTAGTATAGTAGTAAAATCACAATTCTAGCTGGTCTTTCAGTGCTTGATCCACAGTCTGGGACAATGGAGTCATATGACAAGCGTGGACTGAACAGCTGGCACAGATATCATGAAAGGGGACAAGTTGCTCAGACAAAAGACAATATCCCCAAAGGACAGAAGCACTGCATGGATTACAAGTCACCGCATCTACATCTTCACAGTACAGAATTGTAATTTATTGTCACTTATCTTGTCATACTTCAGTTCTTCTGGGGCCTAAACCAAAGGGGGACTATAGATAATTCCAAGATTTAAACTTGGGTCAACAAGGCAGTTATCCTCCTCCACCCCATGGTAACAAACACACCTTGCTATCCCAGATTCCATCTACCATCCAGAGGGGCAGTGTCCTTGATCTCAAGGGGTGTTTTTACTCTACACATGTGCATCCCACTTCCAATATCCTTTTGCCTCTGAATGGGGAGATCCAGAGACACACACTAAAAAACTTATCTGGACATACAGTCCCCATTTGTTTGCCCGGGTGTTGATGAAGGATTCAAAAGACTTAGGTATTCTGGCTAGAACTGTCCTTCAGTATGTAGATGACACCCTCACTTGTACCCTGGACAAAGAGAACTCTGATCAAATACTATCTGGCAATTAAACTTCCTAGCACAATGGGTTTACTGGAATTCTAGACCACGAATCCAGTCACACAAAAAAAGGGTTACTTAGGATATGTTCTATTTGAGAGGGATATTCTCACACAAAAAAGAACTGAGGGGTTCTTTACCACTGAGCAACATCCTCACCCCTTTCTTTATGTTCAGACAGTGTCATGCTAAGTTGCTAAGGCTGGCCTTGAACTTGTGATCCTCCTGCATCATCCTCCTGAGTGCATGGATTACAGGCTTGCAGTACCATGACCAGCAGAATGTATTCTAACACCAGGGAAAACATAGGTGATCAGGAACAGGGTCCAGGCAATCTGAAATAGCACACCACCTGGGACCAAACATCAACTCCGAGCCATCATGAAGATGGCTAGTTATTATTGCTGAATCTGGATGTCTAACTTTGGAGTCATGGAAAAACCCTTCATGTAGTAAATCAAGAACCAGATTTAGAGCACTTGGAGTGGAAGCAAACTCTACACAATGCCTTCAGTCAGAAACTCATACACAGGGCATCCCTAATCTACAAAAACCTTTCTTCCTTTCTGTGACTCAAAATGGGTACTGGTCCAAATACTAAGAACCAAAAAACTGCCTGTGGCCTAGTTTTCAGAAAAGTTAGATCCTACCAGTACTAGATACCCTCCTTGGCTAGGGCAACAGAACCATAGCCATACTAATGGAAGAGGCAGCTAAACCAACTCTAGGACAAACACTAGAAGTTCCAACTCCACGTCATGTAAAAGTAGTCCTGGAGATAAAGAGACGTCTCTGACTGGCATCAGGTAGACTGAATAAATGTCAAACAGTCCTTCAAGATAATCCCAAGGTTATATGAAAGATCCTGCCCTTGTCACAGGTAAAGATACATCTTCCACCATGGTTCATTCATGGGTGGAGGTGTGATCCCTTACCTGTGCCAGTTGAGAAGATCTTACAGATCAACTTCCCAAAAATCCAGAACTAGACTTGTTCCTAGATGAAAGCAATTTCATTTAAAATAGAGCAATATTTATGTGATATGCCATAATAATTAGGATTCATCTCTTGGAGCTGTGGGCAGCAAAAAAACCTGAGCTCATCACCCTAACACTGGAACTGGTCCTATGCAAATGGGCCAACATCTACACTGACTCAACATATGCCTTCAGGGTGCTTCATGCACATGCAATCAACTGGGAAGACAGGGGAGTGCTTACTGCAAAAAATGCTCCTATTAAACACAGGATAGAAATTCTAAAGTTATTCTAAAATTCTAAAATTATTAGAAGCAAGCCACCTCCCAAAACAAGGAGTTGTAGTCCATCGTAAAGGACATCAAAAAGACCTGGTTTTCCAGGGAAATTGCCATATAGATTCACAAGAAAAAAAAGGACAACACTCTGATCTGCTACAGAGATGCCCTGTTCCCTTATACTGACACCCTGCCCTCTTCTCAGTACACTACTGAGGAATCTAAGTGGGCTCAGCAACAAGGAGGAGGGCTGGTCTGGACCTTGGTTATGTGTAAACAACAAATTGCTTTTGCCCCAGGCATCACAATGGAAGCCCATACATGGGAAGAGATGCTACAGTGAGACTGGTCAGTTGGGAGCTTATGTACTATGGAATATCAAATACCACCTGCAAGTTCAGCCAAAACTATTCTCTCTACACCTAAAATAATTCCAGAAACGTGCTACCACAACCCCTTGGAGAACCAGCTCGATACCAGGAATCATACACAAGGGAAGACTGGCTACTAGATTTTACCCATATCCCTGTGTTCACAGGATATAACCTATTCCTAATCCTCATAGATACATTTACAGGTTTCTAAAGGAAATCATCCCCAGTTTGTCTTACCAAGATCCCCTCAAAGTGACAATGGTCCAGCTTTTATGGCACAAATTACTGAGCAAGTAGTAAAAGCACTGTGGATACATTCTACATTCCACTTGGAACCCTTAATCTTTCAGCAAAAAAATGACCAACCACTTCTTTATGAGGACTTGAACTACACTTTGTCAGTCAATGTGCAAAATCTGGCCAAAGTTACTGCCCGTTGACTTTAAGAGGGTTAGAAATACTCTGAAAGTTTATCTGGCCCTAGATCCACATGAGATTTATATGGCATGCCCTTTCTATCAGAAAATATGGTCCAAGACTCATAAATGAATCAGCTTCTGTGGTACCTGATTCACGAGTTCAGACCACTATCCAAATATGTGGAAAGGCACATTGGCCATGCCCAGTGAAGTCCATAGAGCTCCAGAAGACAAGAAAGCCAAGAGACCAAGTTCTAGGTAAGACCTGGAAGGAGGTGGGTTTTTCAAAACAGTTACAGCCTAGATGGAAGGAACTTTAAACAGTCATTTCAGCTACTCCTAATGCCATAAAGGTACTCAGCATACCAAGATGGATCTTCTCTCCTGGGTTAAATCCCTCCTTCTGAATCCTGAAATGCTCCAGGCTCACACACAACATTCGAGAATTCATCTTACACCTGTGAACCTATATAGTACCTCTCATTACCATTTGGACAAAATAAGTCCTCAAAACCAGATAAGTAGTTCATAATTATGAATTCTGCTTATTCTCTTTGCTGCTTCAGTTTTGCCTTCCAACACCTTCTCTAAGTAGGAACAGTGACCGCAACCTTTAATCTCTCCTGTTGGCTCTACCCTTTTGAAATATGACAGAAAGCAGTTCTTACTACCTCTTTTGAAACCAAGTACAGAAACTAACTCCAGAAAGCAGTTCCTTCTACCTCTTTTGAAACCAAGTACAGAAACTAACTCTTAAACATCCTCATCTTAAGTGAGCCAAGATCCCAAATGAACCCAGAGAAAACAAATATCTGTCAACATTCTCTATTCTCATGAAGCAATATCCATATCCCCTCACTCAATTTACTACCCCAGGTCAGCTTTTTGTGATTACTCAAAGAGACCTTCTTCGATCCTTCTTAGTATCTAGGCCTCCCATTCTCCTTGGGGGAGACTTCTGCCTCTTTCTAAGGCAGTGTGCTCTCACCTCAGCAAATCCTCTTGCTTCATCTAGCACATTTCACGTCCAACTCTTTGTTCTTGACAAGAACCTGGAACTACCAATACTGAGAATGCACCAACCCCACATCAACATCTTTCATGAGTAAAAGAAAATAAAGAACTACAAATAGAAGGGAGAAAAGCAGCTGAATGTGTTGGTGCATACCTGTAAACACAGCCCTTGGGCTGAGGCACGAAAACTACAAGTTCGAGGCTACCCTGCATACCTTAGTCAGGCCCTGCCTCAAAATAAAATTTTAAAAAGTGCTAGGATATACTTTTGTGGTTGGTGGAGTGCATGCCTAGCATGTGTGATGCCTTGGGTGCAATCCTCACTACTGAGAAAAGGAAAAAAAAAAACAGAATAAAACAACAACAAAATGAACAGCAACACATTGGAAAACCCACAGCTACTAAATTAATTGATCAGAAATTAAACAATTTTCCCACAAACTACAAGGTAAGAATACATGCCTTCACTAGTTCTTTTTAACATATCAGAAGTCCTTGCCAGATCAATTTGGCAAGAAATAGACACACAGGGCATAGTTATTGAAAGGAGCAAGTATGATTATCTCTGTCCTTAGAAGACGTACTTTTATGTGTACAAATGAAAATAATCACTAGAATGAATAAATTGAGCAAAGGTGCCAATGCACAAGCCACACACACACACATAAATTGTGCTTTATACATTAAAATTAAAAACATAGCCCTACTTGTTGCCAGAAGTCACACAGAATCC
Source organism: Glaucomys volans (assembly GCA_020662805.1). Lineage (NCBI taxonomy): Eukaryota > Metazoa > Chordata > Mammalia > Rodentia > Sciuridae > Glaucomys > Glaucomys volans. The sequence goes on from JAJEJO010051407.1 coordinate 35,342, forward strand.
TAAATCCTCTGGAAAACCACACAGACTTGATACTCTCAAAAGAAATACACACTTGATAAACATTAGTAATATTACTTCCTCCTCAACATACACAAACAGCTCTTTGAACTTCCCAAAGACTTAGTACAACCAGATACACCATGATTATAAAAATGAAACATCCATAACCCGAAGGACATGAGCGCACCCCACAACATACACACATAAATGTGACCCTGCTCCCAGAACTGAGTGCGCAAACACCAACTCCCAAACATACATAAAGACTCACAACCCTCTCCAAATGTACATAGCAACAATGTCAACTACAATCCACTTGTCATCAGTTCCCAGATGCACACATAACGCATTCATGGCCACAATGCAAAATACACCACTGCACTCTCTAAGCTCATACCTTCACTAAGCCAAAAACTATACGCATTCACAAAAACTCTCCTTCCAAACACTCCTCTTCATAAAAACCCACAAATCCCACCACACCATGAACAGTGCATGCACACTGCCACTAACCAACATCTTAATTGTATGCCCATAAAAACATACCTCCTGCATTCCCTCAGGGGAAGCACATACCACCCACCTACAGCTCGAGGATAAATACACAGCCACCACATTTCCTAAATACATTCACAGCCCTAGATTACACGACCTTGAGAACACAGGTGTCTGTCTGCATCTACACATACAGAGTACACCCACAGACCAAAAAGCAAAGGCAGCCACTCTGTCACTGTAACGGGGATGCACAGGACTGGTCATGCCTCCTGAGACAGTCTCAAGTACACAAACACATGGAACTCTGAAAATGCTCAATTGTGTAAAATTCCTATCTGTGAGATGACTGATCACATACCCAGAATTCCCCATACTCAAATATAAAGCACGTCCATCACAAACCAAATTAAATCACAATCTAAAACCTTTCAGACAAACCTCATAATTCTGATCACCTCCAAAGAAACACTTAAAATAGATACACATATTCTCATATCCCAGAACAATTTAAATCAACCAATATAACACAAAATGCAATAACACACTCTATCAATAACTGAATATACTCAGTATCAATCAAATACTTCTTAATGTATAATGCCAATCTCCACTGACAAATGTATCACATATGATCACTTATAAGTCACAAGCATGCAAATACACTCAATGCCTCAGAATTTGAACATAAGTGCAGCAACAGTTTTCAGACCTATGTAGCATCGCTAAGTCCTCCTATATACCCACAAAGAATGCCCCTCCATTCCCCAGAACAACACAATCACCTCAAAGCCCAAAACACAAACATACACAGCACTCCACCCTGAAAAACTATCAACAGAATCTGCCCACCTCCATAGCCTACATACACACAACTGCTAACATCCCAACATACTACACGAGCCCATTCTCTCCAAATCCCTGCACCAAAAATTATATGTCCTAAATTCTTACCTAGAACCCATGAACATACATATCTACTTAAGATCTGAAAATACAAAGATCCAATACAATGGTGATACACAGTCCTAGATCTCAAATGCAAGGACCCATGTTCACAACATTCCACAGTGCCAAAAAAACAAACAAAAAAACATGGAACCAGCACTAACAGCCTAAATACATGCATTGCCACAAAGGCACTCACCCAACACAGATCAAGGAAATCACTCATATCAAATCATTACACAATGACAATCAAACATGCACACACAAGATGATTCATGGTGTCCTGGTTCATATCCTTTCACTGACTCTTCATATGGAACACAAAAGATCATGAAGTCCTGGTGGTAAGGCAAAAGATCACACGTACAGGACATCACATACATAGTCTGACATTTGATCCCTCCAGTCAGCAATTTGTTATAGGCTATTAGTCTTGTTGGTTCAGCAGATAGAAGTGGAGGGGTACAAAAGCAGATTTCACGCACACATCTTTGTGTTGAAAATATAAGAGAATATAAAAGTGCAAAGCAGAAAGCACACTCCCTCCCATAAAAGCCAAATGTACTTGACAGTCACTCAATAACTGCTCAATACAGAGAAAACACTTCAAATAGGAAGACAACTCTCTCTGATACCTGTTCTGGAGATGAAACTACTCTGGAACAAGAGGGGGGTACCTCAAGGGGAGGATCACCACAAACAGACCCATGTGACTCTCCATCTCAACCTGTACAGATTTTGCCTAGCTAGGAGGACACACCATCGCACAATGTATGTTCCCATGCTGGGCCTGGGCTGGTCCACCTGGGCTCCCTGCAGCCACATCTGCCCCAATTTGTGAACATTCTACGGTCACTTGGCCCTCTTGCCTTTGGATTTGTGGCAAGCCAGTATGCCTAGTGGAGAGTGCATAGCAGAGGAAAACTACTCACCATATGGTGGCTGGGAAGCAAAGAGAGACACAGAAAGAAAGAAACAGGTGTCTGAATACCCATTCAGGGACACATCCCCAATGACCCCATTTCCCCCAACTGTGCCCCACCTCCTAAAAGGTGCCACTACCCCCAGTGAGCCATCAAGAGGGACATAAACATTTAATATTTGAACCTATGGGGGACACTAAAGATCCATAGCAATGGGTACTGCCCTTGTCCTCACAACCTCATATCCATCTCACAGCATTCAGTCCATCTCCAAGAGTCCAAATAGTTTCAATAGTTTCTGTGGTGCTCAAAGTCCTCATAGCAAGTCTCTTCTGGGACTCAAGAAAATGCAGGGAAGCTGCTCTTTTGTCCTTTTAATTCATGAGCATGATTTTCTCTTCTCCCCACACCCTCATCTCTGTCTTAATGACTAGCTATAGATTTAGTTAAAAACATTAACCTCTGCACTGTGCACTCACCCTTCCTAGGTCACAGGAAAAGTCCAAATTAGAAGGTATTGGCAGAGTTGTAGAGCAGAGACTGGAATGGAAACCAGAAGCCAATACCCTCAAAATGCAAGCTTCTAAACTTTCATGTTATCTTAGATTCACAGATCCCAGATGAATCAGTGACCACTGGATCCACATAAGACCCTCACTACACATTTTCAGAAAAGAATATTTGTCCAGACTAGTGAACTACCCTGGTGCCCACAATGCCAAAGACAGAGGAAACCATTCTGCATAACATGCTATATAAAAGCAAGCAAGATGAAATCAGGAGCTAGACGTTCGTCTCCTGATATATTGACATGTTACAAAATAAAGACTTTTCTTCTCCCAACACTCTGATTCTTCAGTTTTTGACTCTTTCAGTAGAAAGCAAAGCAGCAGAATCAAACCTTTCATACTTACTTTGGCTGTAATCCTCTGTAAAATGACAAGAAACTTAAACATACTTCCAAGATACAATTACAAAGGAGAAACACAATCATCCCAAAATGGAAGAACAGAAAACCCACAAGTAGGAATCTAACAAACCCAGCAGGGCAAACATTGTCTTGTGCTACATGTGTGGAACTTGGGCACATGATGCAATATGAGTCCCAGAGGACTTGGGCATCCTCACACCTCCAGCATTGTCTACTGCAGGGCCCCTCTGTGGAGCTGGGTGTGCTCACTGCCTGTGATTTCCCCTGGCAGGTGTTTCATATTACTAGCATTGCTACATTCCTGGGGTCTCCAATATAACACTGGCTTCACTCTCACAGTTTAACAAATCACCCTTTCTGGACCTGCTGGATGGGACTCTGACTATGACACATACTCCCTGGCAACCAGGCTTTCCTGCAAGTATCAGTACAAGCCTCCATGACCCCGCAACTCTTGCATTCTGCAGTGGACAATGCCATCCATAGTCTGCTGTCAATGAGAGCAGTGGCCAGGCTAGCCTGGACCACAGCCTCTGTATGCCTATATGGTGTCAGTTAAACAAGGAATGGACCTTGAGGTAAGGATTCCTAGGCTGCCCTGGTACCCTGACATTCTCCTCTTAAACAAGTCTTGCCCCCAAGATATATTTATAGTGCAAAGTACTCAGCTTCATTTCATGGCATTCATCTCTTAACTAACCACACCATTCTTGGCAACAACTCTACTAAGCCCTTTTTTCTCTGGGACATCTCACAAGTATTTAAAATCCTTCCACTCTGTTTTTGCTCCTGACTCCTACTGTAAATCTGGTTAAAAACAGCTAGAAACAGGCCACATCCTAAATGATGTGTTGTCTTGAAATTTCCATGATCAGATTAATTAGTCTGTGTTTTTGGTACCATTTTCCTCACCTTGACATAGATCTGACAAGAAGAGTTAGAGGAGGAAAAGTGTATTTGATTCATGTTCTCAGAGGACTCAGTCCACTGACTGCAAACTCCATACCTCTGGGCCTGAGGTGAGGCAGAACATCATGGTGGAATGGTGTGGAGCAGGAAAGCAGATCAGAACATAATAATCAGGAAGGGATGGGGACAAAGCATGGATTCTGTGCTCACCAAGAACAAACTATGAACCCCAAAGGAATGCCCCCATTGACTGACTTCTTCCAGGCACACAAACCTGCCTACATTTACCAACCAGTTAATCTGTATCAATGGACTAGTGCACTCATTAAGTAAAAGCTTTCAAAACACAATCATTTCACCTCTAAAGGTTTTTGCACTGTCTTTTACATGAGATTTTCGGGGACACCTCATTTCTAAAGCATAACTATGTGTAACCTTTAAATAAGCTTTCCATGAATACTATGCATATGTAGAATGTAGACGAAATGCAGACCAATACATGCCATAAGTCACAGGAGTGGCCTCTAATTCAATTCTCAATAAGGTACTTATTTCAATCTCAAAACCTCATGGATGCAGCCTCTACTGTCTGCATTGCTCCCCACATTCTGGTCTGGCCTCACATCAGCATCACCCACAAAGCTGTCTTTTAGCATTCTTGGTTTTCTATAGCCTGCTGCCCCAAGCTCTCTCAACCCACTCCTGCAAAACCAATTCCAAAGACTTCTGAACCACATGATCAGGTACAGTCACAGCAATGTGCACACTACTAGCACCAATTTTCTAGGACAGTCAGCTGTGTGTCACAATACAAAAATCTCTGAGACCAATACTTTGAATGGAGGAAAGATTAATTTGGGAGATTTAGAGGTTACAGTCCATGATTGCTTGACCCTGTTGCTTTTAGGCCTATGGCTAGGCAGCATATCTTGCTGGAGGAAAACTGCTCACCTCAAGGTAGACAGGAAGCAAGAGAGAATGAGGAGAGGGAGGGGGCAGGAAAAGCAAATGTCCTAATATCCCATTCCCCATTGATATGATTTCCTTCCACTACATCCCACCTCCTAAAAGGTTCCACTGCCTCTCAATAGCACCATCCACTGGAGATCAAGCTTTTATCTCATGAGCCTTTCCCCATACGGCAAAAACCCAACCCCAAGATGGGACTCAGATTACCTTACTTACTCCTTCCACAATTTCATACAAACAGCAAACCCGCTCAGGATCATTCCCTGGGTCACAGGCCAAAGGAAAGTCAGCCAAGGAGCCAGGCACAGAAAACTACAGGTGCATTCCAGGGAAGAAGGAGGCACTGTGTGTGGTCTCCTGGAGGTCAACCTGGTCACACAATCAGCTTATATGTCAGCCACTAAATGGAAATGGAGAAAACGAGAAGGCTGTAATGCCCTATCAGACAAGCACAAAGCAGGTAGTGCTTCCCACAGAAATAGGATCCTGATCCTTCAGGAAAGGATGGAGAACATTTCAAGACATGACCCAGTGGAACATGTCTCCCAAACAGAAAATAAAATCTCAACTGAGCTTTGGGGACCCTTGGAGGTCCTGATCATCCCTGAAGCTTCAGGATTTGACAGGGAAGGGGTGCCTGACATCCAACTGCAAACACTGCCCAGGGCACAGGGGGTACTAGGGTAGAGGTTCTGTAGGCTTTCAGCAGGCAGCCTCACACTGTGGAGGCCAGTGTCTTCATCCACTAGCTTAGCCTCAGAGGAGCCAACTGCATCCACGGCTGCCCAGCTGATTCTCGGGGGATTGGCATGGGAGAGGTATTCTCCCATCTCACCTCCTGTCCAGGAAATCCCACAATTCTATGCCTGTCCATATGCTGTCCATCACAAAACAAGAAACCTAATAGAAATTTCTGTTTTGTCCACCAAATGTAGTTATCTTGAAACTTAAATGCCTGGACCACACAAATGCTGAAGAGGAATCTATATTCCTAAGGAACAAACACAGCTGAATCTATCTATCCAAAGGGGAAGAGCCAAAAATCAACATTCATGAGGGTTTGGGGCCCTAAGGAATCAACCAACCCAGTTAGGAGCAATGCAATGGATCAGAATGACCACTGTCAATCAATACACACAAGAATTCCTGATGCCCCACCCACAATACATGTAGAATCCCCAACATATGAACTCATTGTTCCCTGAACACGTTTACTTCGCACAGATGACTGGACATACATCCTGAACACACACACACACACACTATACACACATACATACACACACATACACATGGTATGCTAGTAAATGCTTAATAAGATGTCATCAGGGGAGGTAAAATAGTCTTAACTTTTAGTTTACATGGTGTATCTAGCCAACCAACACTAATTTCAACCTAACAACCAGATACCACTAAATACAAACCCAAAAAAGGATGAGCCCCATCAGTTACCACAACTAGCTCCAGCCAGCTCCAGCATACAAAGTAGTTTGTGCAACCAATTCAGCTGTCCCTGGAAGATGAATTTCAACTTCAACCCCAAATACACAAAGAAAATTGTATCAATATCTCCAGCAATAAATACACCTGAACTGCTGTCTATACCCTGAACAGATAGAATGCCTGTTTCTTCTGAACATATGTACAACTGCTACATGCACCCTGAACAGATATAAAACCTGTTAGTGTATCAACTTTTATAGAAACCTGGTAAATTCAAGGACACTCTCAGCCACCAAAGACCTATACTTCTCAAACACATGAGACTAAACTCAAATATCAGGACCACTCAGTCAGGCAACATCACACAGATCTTCAAGGATTACATCTGACCACACATACCAACACAACTCTTGAGCATCTTGTATATGCACAGACTCTAAATAAAGACATCCACAAACCCATGAACATACACCTAAACACTCATGTGCATAGATACAAAACACAAAAACATTCATCTGGTGTGCATGAGGCAGGATTCTATACCAGCATACAAAAAAAACAAACACACACTAATCTTTATACACTGACCAATATATACACAGCTTTCACACAAGAACCAGGAGAAAGGCACACAGATATTCCTGAAACTTCTCACAGAGATTTCCAAAAACACTATAGTGTTTTACATCTCCAGAAAGCAACCTGCCAACTGCACCAGCCAAACATGTCTATGTATGCCTATAAACACCACAACATTCATCAAAGAAATACACTTTGAATACTCCCACCACCCTCATTCTCAATGAAAAAATTTATAGAATGCAACCACTTACTGAGGAATCCACAAACCAATTTGCATGCCCAACACATAAGAACATCTCCAGCATATCATATAAAATATGCATAAAACCACTTACAAATCCCATATTATCACTGGCTACAAGATGCACTTTCTCTCCACCTGAATACTAAGAAATCACTCTGTCACGCATCTCTAACACATTTAAACACAATTTTCATTCTCCCCTGTGTAAATGTATAATGTCACCTCTCCATCCCATATGTACATCTTTACCTCCCAGTTACATACAAATAAGTTTCTACTCAATACACACATGGCCACAGAAAATACACACCAAAACTGCCATATCTCTTAAATACACATACCCCCAAAACATTCTTCCTTCTCACAACTACGGCTCATTCATGTAACAAACACTGACACACACAAATCAGCACCTCTGGGTGCTAGTTAATCCAATCTGTATGTACATGTATCTCTCCACAAGCATCACATCCCTACACAATAATCCCACACAGACAAATATGCAAATATTCCCAAACAGATGATAGTATCTCATACTACCATTATACACAAGATCACAAATTGCCAATACAAGAAATAACTCCACAAACTAAATGCAGAATCCTACTAACTACACACCACAATCACATATATTCATCCTACTGCTCCAAAAAATTACTCACAGACCTGGCCTCAGACACTCAAGTACATATACATGAAAGTGAATACCAAAAATAAAAGTAAACCCACATAGCCAAACACCATGTCTTGAATATAAAAATACTCCTATATTTCCCACTTATTGCAATCACTTTGCAAACCCAGAGAAATATACCCAAACATGATCCTTAACACTGACCATATGCACAAACACACATTTATTTCCAAAATTACCATCCTGCATACACACATCCCAGTCTTCAGGGGCAAGCAAACAAACAAACAAATAAATAAAAAATCCACCGGTGAAATACAGCAAAACCCAAATTGCAAACATCTAATCTCAACTCTCTTAGTTTATGTCTATTACTTCTCACACCCTCCATATACACCCAACCCTACATGGTCTCACAAAATCAGTCAGGACTTTCCCTTCATCTCAAATTACATCCACACACCACCACCCACACGTCTGAATATGTAGCAGATTCTATTCAGTTAAAACACAACAAACCCCAAAATCTGAATGCATAATAACACATTAGGGACACCACCACCCCCCAAAAGGAAGAGAGACAAACTACTCATGCCCTCTGAATGCTTACTATCCCTACAAGAGCAAGCACAACATCACATTGTTTCATACAAATAACCTCCCCATGATTTTTTTTCATCTTTTTTTATTTATTGTTTATTCACACAGTTCATATAATCTTATATTTACATAGGGTAGTACTGTCTGTCTCAATCTACTATTTTTCCTGCCCCCATCTCCTCCCATCCCATTTTCATCCACACCATCCATACTCCCTCCATTCTTTCCTCTCTCCCCCTAACCCCTGCCACCCCCCCCACCCCGTTAGGTATCAGCATCCACTGATCAGAGAAAACATTCAGCCTTTGGTTTTTGGGGCTTGGCTTATTTAACTTAGCATGATATTCTCCAACTCCACCCATTTACCAGCAAATGCCATAATTTTATTCTTTTTTATGGCTGAGTAATATTCCATTGTGTATATATATCACAGTTTCTTTATCCATCCTTCAATTGAAGGGCATCTAGGTTGGTTCCACAATCTAGTTATTGTGAATTGAGCAGCTATGAACATAGATGTGGCTACATCCCTATACTTTGCTGATTTTAAGACCTTTGGGTATAAACCAAGGAGTGGGATAGCTGGGTCAAATGGTGGATCCATTCCAAGTTTTTTGGGGAGTCTCAATACTGCTTTCCAGAGTGACTGCACCAATTTGCAACTCCACCAGCAATGTATAAGTGTGCCTTTTTCCCCACATCCATGCCAACACTTGTTATTATTGCTTGTATTCCTGATAATAGCCATTCTAATTGGAGTTAGATGAAATCTTAGGGTAGTTTTAATTTGCATTTCTCTAATTACTAGAGATGATGAGCACTTTTTCATATATTTGTTAATAGCCTGTATATCCTCTTCTGTGAAGTGTCTGCTCAGTTCCTTAGCCCATTTATTGATTGGGCTCTTTGCATTTTTGGTGTACAGTTTTGTAAGTTCTTTATAAATTTTGGAGATCAGTGCTCTGTCTGAAGTGTGTGTGGAAAAGATTTTTTCCCACTCTGTAGGCTCTCTTTTCACATTCTTGATTGTTTCTTTTGCTGAGAGAAAGCTTTTTAGTTTGCACATGTCCCATTTATTGATTTTTCCTTTTATTTCTTGTGCTCTGGTGGTCTTGTTGAGAAAGTCTGGTCCTAAGCCAATATGAAGAAGATTCGGGCCTACTATTTCTTCTATTTGGTGAAGAGTCTCAGGTCGAATTCCTAAATCCTTGATCCATTTTGAGTCGAGTTTTGCACAGGGTGAGAGATGGGGTTTAATTTCACTTTATTGCATATGGATTTCCAGTTTTGCCAGCACCATTTGTTGAAAAGGCTATCTTTTCCCCACTGTATGTTTTTGGCACCTTTGTCTAGTATGAGATATCTGTACTTACGTGGGTTTGTCTCTGGGTCTCTTATTCTGTACCATTGGTCTACCTACCTATTTTGGTGCCAGTACCATGCTGTTTTTATCACTATTGCTCTATAGTAGAGTGTAAGGTCTGGTATTGTGATACCTCCTGCGTCATTCTTCCTGCCCAGGATTGTTTTGGCTATTCTGGGTCTTTTGTTCTTCCATATGAATTTCATGATTGCTTTTTCTATTTCTGTGAGGAATGTCATAGGAATTTTTATTGCAATTGTGTTAAATTTGTGCAGCATCTTTGGAAGTATGGCCATTTTGATTATATTGATTCTGCCTATCCAAGAACATGGAAGATCTTTCCATCTTCTAAGGTCTTCCTCAATTTCTTTCGATAATGTTCTGTAGTTTTTGTTGTAGAAGTTTTTCACCTATTTTGTTAGATTGATTCCCAAATATTTTATTTTATTTGAGGCTATTTTGAATGGAGTTGTTTTCCTCAATTCACTTTCAGATGATTCATCACTTATGTAGATAAATGCATTTGATTTGTGTGTTTATTTTATATCCTGCTATTTTGCTAAATTCATTAATTAGGTCTAAAAGTTTCCTGGTGGAGTTTTTTGGATCCTCTAAATATAGGATCATGTCATCAGCAAATAGTGACATCTTGAGTCCTTCTTTTCCTATTCGCATACCTTTAATTTCTGTGGTCTGTCTAATTGCTCTGGTTAGCATTTCCAGCACAATGTTGACTAGAAGTGGTGACAGTGGGCATCCCTGTCTTGTTCCAGTATTTAAAGGGAATGCTTTCAGTTTTTCTCCGTTAAGAATGATGTTGGCAGTGGGCTTAGCATAAATAGCCTTTACAATGTTCAGGTATGTTCCTACCATCCCTATTTTTTCTAGTGTTTTGAGCATGAAGGGGTGCTGTGTTTTATCAAATGCTTTCTCAGCATCTATGGAAATAATCATATGATTCTTAACCTTAAGTCTATTGATGTGATGAATTACATTTATTGATTTCCAGATGTTGAACCAAACTTGCGTCCCGGGGATAAACACCAGTTGATCAAGGTGCACTATTTTCTTAATATATTTTTGTAAGCGATTTGCCAGAATTTTGTTGAGGATTTTAGCATCTATATTCATCAGAGATATTGGCCTAAAGTTTTCTTTTCTAGATGCGTCTTTGTCTGGTTTTGGTATCAGAGTGATGCTAGCTTCATAGAATGAATTTGGAAGGGTTCCCTCCTTTTCTATTTCATGAAATACTTTCAGGAGTATTGGTATAAGTTCTTCTTTGAAGGTCTTGTAGAACTCAGCTGAGAATCCATCTGGTCCTGGGCTTTTCTTGGTTGGTAGACTTTTGATGGCTCCTTCTATTTCATTGCTTGAAATTGATCTGTTAAAATTGTGTATGTCCTCCTGGTTCAGTTTGGGAGGATCATATGTCTCTAGAAATTTGTCGATGTCTTCAAGATTTTCTATTTTATTAGAGTATAGGTTTTCAAAGTAGCTTCTAATTGTGTTTTGTATTTCAATGGTGTCAGTTGTGATATTTCCTTTTCATCACAAATTTTAATAACTTGAGTTTTCTCTCTCCTTCTCTTTATTAGTGTGGCTAAGGGTTTATCTATTTTGTTTACTTTTTCAAAGAACCAACTTTTTGTTTTGTCAATTTTTTGAATTGTTTCTTTTGTTTCAATTTCATTGATTTCAGCTCTGATTTTGATTATTTCCTGTCTTCTACTACTTTTGGTGATGATCTGTTCCTCTTTTTCTAGGGCTTTGAGATGTAAGGTTAGGTCGTTGAGTTTTTGACTTTTTCTTTTCTTGAATGCACTCAATGCAATGAATTTTCCTCTTAGTACTGCTTTCATAGTGTCCCAGAGATTTTGATATATTGTATCATCATTCTCATTTACCTCTAAGAATGTTTTTATCTCCTCCCTGATGTTTTCTGTTATCCATGCTTCATTCAATAGTATATTATTTAGTCTCCAGGTTTTGGAGTAGTTTCTGTTTTTTCTTTTGTCATTGATTTCTAATTTCAATCCATTATGATCCGATAGAATACAAGGTAGTATCTCTACTTTTTTTGCATTTACTAAGGGCTGCTTTGTGGCATAACATATGGTCTATTTTAGAGAAGGAGCCATGTGCTGCTGAGAAGAAATTGTATTCACTCATTGATGGATGGAATATTCTATATATGTCTGTTAAGTCTAAGTTATTCATTGTGTTATTGAGTTCTATAGTTTCTCTGTTTAGTTTTTGTTTGGTAGATCGGTCCAGTGGTGACAGTGGTGTGTTAAAATCACCCAGAATTATTGTGTTGTGGTCTATTTGATTCCCATAATTGAGAAGGATTTGTTTGATGTACATGGATGGGCCATTGTTTGGGGCATAAATATTTATGATCATTATGTCTTCTTGATTTATGGTTCCCTTAAGCAGTATGTGATGTCCTTCTTTATCCCTTCTGACTAACTTTGCCTTGAAGTCCACTTTATCTGATATAAGGATGGAAACCCTTGCTTTTTCACTAAGGCCGTGTGCATGATAGGTTTTTTCCCATCCTTTCACCTTTAGTCTGTGGATGTCCTTTTCTATGAGATGAGTCTCTTGAAGGCAACATATTGTTGGGTCTTTCTTTTT
>JAJEJO010051407.1:48422-92740 GCA_020662805.1 Glaucomys volans
AAATTGTGTATGTCCTCCTGGTTCAGTTTGGGAGGATCATATGTCTCTAGAAATTTGTCGATGTCTTCAAGATTTTCTATTTTATTGGAGTATAGGTTTTCAAAGTAGCTTCTAATTGTGTTTTGTATTTCAATGGTGTCAGTTGTGATATTTCCTTTTCATCACAAATTTTAATAACTTGAGTTTTCTCTCTCCTTCTCTTTATTAGTGTGGCTAAGGGTTTATCTATTTTGTTTACTTTTTCAAAGAACCAACTTTTTGTTTTGTCAATTTTTTGAATTGTTTCTTTTGTTTCAATTTCATTGATTTCAGCTCTGATTTTGATTATTTCCTGTCTTCTACTACTTTTGGTGATGATCTGTTCCTCTTTTTCTAGGGCTTTGAGATGTAAGGTTAGGTCGTTGAGTTTTTGACTTTTTCTTTTCTTGAATGCACTCAATGCAATGAATTTTCCTCTTAGTACTGCTTTCATAGTGTCCCAGAGATTTTGATATATTGTATCATCATTCTCATTTACCTCTAAGAATGTTTTTATCTCCTCCCTGATGTTTTCTGTTATCCATGCTTCATTCAATAGTATATTATTTAGTCTCCAGGTTTTGGAGTAGTTTCTGTTTTTTCTTTTGTCATTGATTTCTAATTTCAATCCATTATGATCCGATAGAATACAAGGTAGTATCTCTACTTTTTTTGCATTTACTAAGGGCTGCTTTGTGGCATAACATATGGTCTATTTTAGAGAAGGAGCCATGTGCTGCTGAGAAGAAATTGTATTCACTCATTGATGGATGGAATATTCTATATATGTCTGTTAAGTCTAAGTTATTCATTGTGTTATTGAGTTCTATAGTTTCTCTGTTTAGTTTTTGTTTGGTAGATCGGTCCAGTGGTGACAGTGGTGTGTTAAAATCACCCAGAATTATTGTGTTGTGGTCTATTTGATTCCCATAATTGAGAAGGATTTGTTTGACGTACATGGATGGGCCATTGTTTGGGGCATAAATATTTATGATCATTATGTCTTCTTGATTTATGGTTCCCTTAAGCAGTATGTGATGTCCTTCTTTATCCCTTCTGACTAACTTTGCCTTGAAGTCCACTTTATCTGATATAAGGATGGAAACCCTTGCTTTTTCACTAAGGCCGTGTGCATGATAGGTTTTTTCCCATCCTTTCACCTTTAGTCTGTGGATGTCCTTTTCTATGAGATGAGTCTCTTGAAGGCAACATATTGTTGGGTCTTTCTTTTTCATCCCTTCTGACAGTCTATGTCTTTTGATTGATGAATTTAGGCCATTAACATTCAGGGTTATTATTGATATATGATTTCTATTCCTAGTCATTTTGGCTTAGATTTGGTTTTTAATGTGACTTGGTTTCTCCTTTAATTGGCTTTTCTTTTAGGATAGTTCCTTCCTTTGATGACTTACATTGTGGTTGTTTGTTTCTTCCTCATGGAATGTCTTGCTGAGAATGTTCTGTAGCACAGGATTTCTATGTGTGAATTCCTTTAATTTTTGTTTGTCATGGAAGGATTTTATTTCATCTTCAAATCTGAAGGTTAGCTTTGCTGGATATAGGATTCTTGGTTGGCAGCCATGTTCTTTCAGAGCTTGAAATATATTGTTCCAGGCACTTCTAGCTTTTAGGGTCTGGGCCGAGAAATCTGTTGATATCCATTTTGGTTTCCCCCTATATGTAATCTGTTTCTTTTCTCTCACAGCCTTTAAAATCCTATCTTTATTTTGTACATTAGGCATTTTCATTATAATGTGTCTTGGTGTGGATCTGCTGTAATTTTGTGCATTTGGTGTTCCGTAAGCCTCCTGCAGTTGAGTTTCCATTTTATTCTTCATGTTTGGGAAATTTTCTGATATTATTTCATTGAATAGGTTGTTCATTCCTTTGGTTTGTATCTCTGTGCCTTCCTCAATCCTGATAATTCTTAAATTTGGTCTTTTCATGATATCCCATAGTTCTTGGAGGTTCCGTTCATGATCTCTTACCATCTTCTCTGTTTGGGCAACTTTATTTTCAAGATTCAATATTTTGTCTTCATTATCTGAGGTTCTATCTTCTAAGTGGTCTAGTCTGTTGGTGATGCTTTCCATTGAGTGTTTAATTTGGTTTATTGTTTCTTTCATTTCAAGGATTTCTGTTTGGTTCTTTTTCAGAATCTCTATCTCTTTGTTGAATTGATCTTTTGTTTCCTGTAGTTGCTCTTTCAGCTGCTTATTGGAAGTCAATCATTGCCTGCACTTGCTCTCTTAACTCATCATTTGCTTCTTTGAACATTTTAATAATGTGTATTCTGAACTCCTTTTCTGGCATTTCTTCTACCATGCTGTCATTGGATTCTATTAGTGTAGAATCTTGGTTTGTTTGAAATACTTTCCTCCTTTGTTTTTTCATGTTGTTCAGGTATCTTCCCCTCCAGCAATGCAGATCTAGGGTATTGTAGTTTCTGCCCTATAGGCTTAGTGACCCTATAGTTTTCTGAAACCTCTTCTTTAAAGGGGGGAATCAATATTAGCAACACCCAGTACAGACAATATGCAGCTGTAAACCAAATAGCTCCTATGAAGACTATTGTTACAATACTGTTACAATATTGTCATAATAAACAGAAAGGATGAGTTCTATTATTAACTACAGTATAACAAACAGATTTGCAATGAGGACTGCAGTTTCTAATGGAGGACAAAGAGGATGGGGAGAGGTGTAGGCTGTAACTGTTAACAGTGTAAGAAAAGAGTATGAAGAAATTCTAGATCATATGAAGAGTGAGAAAAAGCCCTTGAGGAAATAGGTAAATAAAAGGAAAGTAGAGAGCAAGGAATGTATAGAAAAAAAAGTTTAAAAGCTATAACAAAGGAGAAAAAAATATACATTATAACCATCATATTCTATTCAAACCTCCCAGTCTTTAGTAGCCTGATGCATGAGAGCTACCTGACAATGAGCTTCCAGTCTCCAGTGGGCGTCTCAGGATGGGATTTGCCCCACCTAATGACAATTTTCACCAATAATCCAAAATGGCCGCACTGGTTTCCAAAGGTGTTGGCAAATGGTGAGCTGCAACACAGGGCATGGGCACTGAGACTGTGTGGGGTGCAGATGGTCAGGCTGGGCCCCTGGAGGTGGTGTCCTGTCAGTCAAGCTGGGGGTTCTGGAGGCAGGGTGCTGTAAGTCCAGCTGGTGGTCCTGCAGCTCCTGGCCTCCCCCCCCCCAAATTGGCAGCAGCCACGTGTAACCAAACCTGCGGGTACTGTGATGGTGAATTTCCAGGCAACAGCAGGCAGCTGGCGATCCACTGACAGTCTGCAGGCTCTGCAGGCTACTGGTGGACGATCAGCAGGTGAACCTTGGTTGGTGGGCAATGAGTAGGTGAAAGGCAGGCGATGAGCAGGCCAGAGGCAGGCAGACAGGCAAGTGACAGATGATAGGCCGCGGTCAGTGAGCAATCTGCACTCAAATGTAGCGCTAGGCTGGTAGACTGCAAGTGATCGAGGTAGACAGATGTGGTAAAGAGCAGGGGATGATGAGGAGTAGAGACTGCTTCCCAGAGAATCAGATTCTCCTCTTTTCGAATCCTGAGTTACAGAACAACAAGGAACGCAGCCTCCCTCTGGACCACCATCTTGGATTTCCTCCCTCCCCATGATTTTCATGTCCCTAACAACAAAAGGAAAATTTCCTTGAATCCCAAAATACACGCAGGGACTTCCCAGTAACCCTGCAACACACACACCGAGCATACAACCAATTTCCCATGTGCAATAGAGGAGGACCACACAATTTAATGACAAAATATGAATCTCTTTATTGATAAACGACTTTTGGTCACACGGTTCTCATATACCTATTTAGTTCATTTTTCCAGACTCTTCCATCCACAGCCAACCTATCACTGCACGTCAATCCTAACTTCACCACATCAGACCATGCAAAAGCTGCTCAGTGTTCCCTTTTGCAAAGTCCCCAACGTCACTGAAACAGGTGTCCTTCTGCTAAGAACACGGAGGCCGCTGACAGTCTCTAGCATTCACAGGCTCCACGGGGACAAGGAGAGACCGTCACAACTCCGTTTACCCCACACGCTGCCTCCCTGCGGACGGGGCGCCTTCTCTCACGCACCTCAGAGGCGCCGCTCAGCTCCGGTCACAGGGGCTGCGAGGGATACCGACCCAGAGGCTCCGCGATCACACCGCCTTGGCCACGGTCCGCTGGCTTCCAGGCCAGGAGGCCTCGGGGCATCCCTGGGGCGGGTCTGGGCGCCGCCCACGTCCAGGTGAGAAGAGGCCGCGCACCCAGCTGGCCAGGGACACACCACGGGGAGTCCAGCCACCCAGGACGGAAGACCGGCACAAGACAGACTCGGGAGGGGCGAGGCAAGTGAGTCCAGTACCTCTGGACCTGGGAACCGACTCTGGACGCAGCCATGGGCGCCAGGGCCATTGGGAAACCGCCCTCCGCGCTCTTGCCTGCGCATCCCCCGCAGCAGCCGCAAGGGATGCTGGACTCTTGGACCCCCGCCTGTGAGCTCTACAGCAGCTCTGGCTAAGGGCGTGCGCATGCGCGAGGTCTGCTGGCGGGAAACGCGGAGCTCCTGCAGGAGAGGATGGAAGTGGGTCCCGGAGGTGTCTCCTGCAAGGCCACTCCTCCTCGGGGAGCCCAGGGCCGCTCCTTCTTAGAGCAAGTGCATCTGAAATGACCTCTGCTGCGCCCTCTTCAATTCCCCTCAGTGCTTGACAAGGATTCCACTGAGTTATAAAGATGTTTGCAAGGTCTCATCTTCCTGGGAATTGGGGCCACTGTTTCCTGTTGTCTTGTTTAATTTGCCTATGCTTGGGAATAATATTATGTTGGATTTCTGGGAATTCTAGGGTCTTAGGGGATTTAGAACACAAGAATCAAACAGCTAATCATACTGGATATAACCAAGAAAGGCCCTTGTTCTGGGGTGATAAAAGTATAACTTGGAAAGAATGCTATGCTCATTTCCAGCAACTTATGCTAAATGTCACTGCGGATGGTGACTACTTCTAGATGACCTAGGGCAGAAAGACACGTCGTTTCCACCTTAACTCCAGACAAACAAGTCACAAACAAAGTTGTTAAGGCTAGAAAAATAGTCCCAACAATTCAGACATCATTTGGAAATGCTTACTTGGTTAATGGAAAACTATGGCATCCTCCTAGGAAACCAGCTTCTGGTCCCTTAGATATAGACCCCCTTTATCTCCCACTGGCAGTATATACCTTGGTTGGCATCAAGTATATTATAATGAAAAAGGTACATGGAAGGCTCATCTCCCCTTTTTAGAATATTTAAAATATGTAAAACGCTGGTGTTTGCTTAGTTGCTCTGAACAGCTTTCTTGGGCAGGACAAGCTAATGCTTACTGGGCAAAGCAGGAGGTGTAATCTAGCAAGAGCTATTGTTCCTATTAAACTAATTATTAACCACATAGTGTAAGCTTATATGTTGTTCATAAAAATGACTTCAGTGCACGATGTTACCAGTAATATAGAAAGTAGAACTAGTTAAAAGATTATATAGAAGAATACTCAAAAATATTATGAAGAGTTGATAATATTTAATCTGCTAACATGTTTTGCCTGTTGTCTTGTAATTTGCGTCAGTTTCCTTTTGTGTGGCCTCAAGATATTGTACTCATGCTAGAAGCTAACATATAAAAATGGTGTGTGGAAAAAATAAAGTTAGAACACAACTTAGCCTCAGATCACTGAGTCTGTGTTGCCTTGTTCTCCACCTCGCCGACGCCATCCCAATCACCAGAGAGCACCACGACCCTTTGTGCTAGGGCTGGACCCCGGCAGACCTCCTGATATTCAGTATTCCAAACTTGCCATGCCTGCATTGGAGACCGCCCTGGCCGCAGGACTTGGAAGCTCCCTGCCCTGAAGCACAGGCTCCTCACTGCGTCCATTTGATTCTTCATTAGTTCAGGAATCAGTGTGTGCTTTGCTCCTACTCCACCTGTAGGTTCCATTAAAGAGCTGTTCTGGCAAAGAATATTTAGGTCTGGGTAACAGTCTAAAACCCCCCATTCCTTGATTTTTCCTGCTTTACTTATGTACTCAGCATATTATTATGGAGAGCTCTCCCGATACATGGGAATGAATGCACAAATGTTTTCTTTCTCTGTGTTCCTTATACCTTTAATCTAGGCTTGACAAAGTTGATCAATTTCATCCGAAAGAGCAATTGCATACTCTCCTTGTTTGTAACATGTGGCATACTTTCAGCTGGTACACATATAAAATGTGTACCATGAACACACTCTGTATTGTAACATTGAAAATCCATCCATGCCCTCCATGCTTGTTCTGAGAATTCGGGTAATTAGTATCGCTTCCCCACAAAAAATGATGTGGAAGAAAGGTTGTGTGTGCTACTGTCAAGGGCCACCCTGGGTGAAGATAGAAATGCTCTAAAGGAAGCAGACAGGGTCTTTTGCCATTCCTGCAAAGTTCCTGGATTGGATGGATGAGCTTCTATGTTGTGTAGGTGATTAACCAGGTTCAGAATGGTTTTTAAATTTTTTGCAAATCAATCAGTGTTAGCCTAGGGATTTACAATAATAATGGTCGTGTGGTAGGGCAGAAGGACATACTATTGCTCCTTTCCATGGTCACTCTGCACAATTGAATTCGGGCTAGGTGGAATATATGAGCATCCAGAGTCCAGCATTTTGACAGTGCAAAACTGACTGCATGGAGTTGAAGGATGAAGCCACTGATAATGCACTCACTAAGAGTATGCAAGGGCCCAGAATTTGATCTCAGTCTAGCAAATAAAGGTTGCTTTCCAGACTACTGGGTCTCCATCATTCATTACAGTAAACCATGATTTTTAAAAACATTGTGGAATTAGGAAAAGAGAGTTTTTCCACACTGCACATTTTAAAGCACTAGTTAAAAAAAAGAAACACACCATATCTAGTATCAGTGGCATGAATGAAGACTGTGGGAAAGAATGAGGTGACTTGACAAGTGAAAGAAGAACCTCAGAAACCTGTTTGCAGTGTCGTGTTCTGCCCCACCATTCCATTAAAAAGGTTTATAATATGGTGTTGAATAGCTCATGAACATCTAAGAGTGGGTTTAGCAGACATGATTGGATGAAAAAAAACCCACTCTATCCATGAAATGCAAGCCACACTTTACAGTTTAGAGAATTGGCTGTGTCTACCCATGGTCATGTGACTGAAGAGAGCCACAGCTCACTGGTCATGCCCAGAAGGGGCAACAAGTAAAGATGATTGAAAAGCATTGAAATAGAGGAGCACCTGCCACTCCACTCTCCTGTGGATTTGAGAAAATATCTCTAAATGACCCAGAGGAACATACCCCTTGTAACCGGACTGAATGACTTGAAGGGAACTGGAGGTTCTTCCATACCTGCCAGAGTTTTTCATGGAATGTCTGCCCAGCTCCACTCAGGCCTCTGCCCTCCACCCCTCCTCCCATGCGGAATGTCTTGACCCATGATTCCACTGGGGTTTACATTCAAACTTGGCCCAGCTGCAGTTGGAACCTGAGCTGCTGATACAGCCAGGTCACTCTCCGGGTTCTGTATTGACGTTTCTACTCTGGAGACTGCAAGACTCAGTGTCCAGTGTCCTGGCCTTTAGAAGGAGGTGAGTCTGGAGGGTCAGGGACTTGTTATCTGAATGCCTATCAACTGTTACATCCTTGGGAATTTGAATGGAGGGCTTCCTCTATGTGAGTGGAAGTAGAGGAAGGAAAGACCACTAGACAACACACTTGATGTGGCTGGGGAAGCCCAGGGAAGACTGAGAGTGCTCACGGGAAGGAGGGCTCCTAGGCACAGATCAAGACAACTCAAGGTAAGTACACTGGGTCAACAGGAGAGAGGCCAAGTGATTGATTCCTTGTAGAATTACATAGGTCACTACATGGTATTTTTAGGGAGTCAGAGAGAGTATCACAGTGGTGGTCAGTTAGGGCTCCCTGGAGGGGAGAGGCTGAGCTTCTGTCCATTCTTCAGAAACCTGGATGCTGCCTGTGATACTATCCTGAGGGGTTTGAGAGGAGGGTCTCAGATCACACGTGGGCTGTGGAAATATTCTTAGCACGAAAACTGCCCAGTGGGGTTCTCACTAAGCACATCTGCAGTGGAAATATGCTCTGTGGGTGAGGCTGCAGGGCACTCCAACTGTCACACCCCAGGGCCCCTTACCCACTTTGTGCCCAGGGAAACTTCTCCTTCAGTCCAGAGAGAAGGTGTCCTTGATTCCTGAAGCACAGGGAACCCAGGAAAACTCAAACAAGCTAGATTTGGACCTCTGTGAGGTTTTCTGAATTGTTTTTATTTCCATGGGGAAAGGAGGTCTTTCAGAGCTTCTTGGTGTTGGCTGGTCTCCAAGGTGTAGCATCAACCCTTCATTTTATGTTGGCAGGAAGACTTAGTTCATCTTCCTTGTTTGGTACTCCATGAGACATGACACTTGTGGGTGTCCTTCCTTTTCCAGGATCAGGTTTGAAGATGACTGGTTTCCTTTCAAGAGAGGAAGAATAGCACACATTGGGAAGGGGCCCTACTCCTACTGTCACTTGAAGTTAGGCAGGGGCCCCAATTATTGCATGTAAGTGTTGTGGACCTTGCATTCCTTGGCCACAGTCTGCATGACATCCTGGTGAATAGGGATGTGCTCCAGACAACCTTGCCACACCTGGGAGATGGCGCAGGCCTGGCTCTCAGTGACACATTCCTCACTATTACTGGGGGCTCAAAGGATAAGGACCACAGAAGGACTCAGATCCCAAGCCCAAAACAACATGACCAGTGGCTGTGAAAATCTCAGCAAAGTCCCAGTCACTCCCCATCCCATCACGTTTGATGATCCTCAGAAGCCATTGCTGGTCATGCCAGCAGAGGATCTCAGGGAACTCGATGTCTATCACACAGACCTCCTCCCTGGGTACAGACCTTCCTGTGTCATGGCAGGAACCAGTGAACAATGGGAACAGTGCTGGTCACACTCAATTAGTGTTTGCTGGGAGAAGGGTTGGGGAAGCACCCTCATGCTGGTCCATGCTGAACTTCAGAATTCCTCAGGCTCTAGGGAGAGATTTTATTCAGGTGATATTTGTTTGTGCAAGCCTAAGAAAGAAGTGGAGGGATATACAAAGAGTATCAGTGAAACAAAGGCTGAGGAGGTGATGGGGCAATAAGCTGTGCAATCTGTCACCTTCACTAATGACCTTGGAATGCCTGGGACTGCCCTGGGCAAGGTCCCTTTCCTCTTGGTGAGCATGCAGAGGGGCATGGTGCCACTGAGCACAGTCAGATTGATCCATTTCTAGGGAGTCACATGGGAGGCCAATGGATTGTCTGCAAAGGCTGAGGCAGGAAAAGCTGAGGTGTCATAATTAACAGAAAGCATTGTGGGAAACCCAGTGTACCAAACAAGTTTTCTGTGGGTATAACTACTACTAAATGAATGTAAAATGAAATTCACACAGGGATGTTGGCAAAATGCACAATTTCCTCACCCAGAGGGCCCTGGGCTGTTACAGTTTGTCCTCAGATTCCCACTGAGGAAGGAACTGGGGGGCCTCCATCTGGCTGAGATTTTCCCTCCAACTTTCTGCCTTCTTTTTGCCCCACAGCCTCTGCATTGGAGAACAGACATGAACTTCAATCCTGGTGTCTCCATGTCTCCTTTCAGAGGCCTGCCCTTTCTTCCCGCTGCCCCTGTGCCAACACACCAACCATTCTGGGAGCTGCCCCTGGCACCACGGGTGATTGCACCCATCTCCCAGAGTAACCCTCTGGTGCTGTCTGCTTACCCTGGACAACCACAAGAGGCTGAGCTATTCACCTTTGGACAACACGGGCCAGAACTGAGGCCAGCAGGCTGTCCTCATACTCAGAACATTGCCCACACTCAGGGACCCCTCACCTGGAGTGCCCCAGGGCCCTTCTATGGGGGTGTGGAGAATCCCGCCCCATTCCTCACAGCAACTTCTACCCTGAGGACCACTGTGCCTGCCTCAGCCAGTGGAGGAAACGGGCATGATGGGAGCCACTGGGACCTGGGCCCTCCCCCTCCAGCACCACCACCATTTGCCCACATGGCACCCATTGTCTTCCCGAAGGATGCCCACCAGTGTCCACATGGAGGGACTGGGGAGGGTGCACTGCCCACCCTCCAGACTGCAGTGCTACCAGAAGACTCCAGTGGACCTCAGAGTGTCCACCAAAACTTCAGGCACTGGCAGCGCTTCAAGACCCTGGTCTGCAGGCATCTTCCTCACACTCCAGATGTGGAAGCACTCTCCTGCTTCCTTGTGTGAGTGTTCTCCCCAGGGTCCCAGAACTCCTCCTGGAGCTCTGACAGGAGGAAAAGCATGGGATGGAAAAAGGAGGCTGGGATGTAGGGGAACTGGAAGGATGGCCCTGGTGGGGGAGTGGACAAGCTGAGAGACCTATATTCCCAACAATATGTATCTCACGTATATGGAAATATGCCATCACTCAGTTGCCATCACAGCCCTGTGAGTGCAGGCAATCTTCATTCCCAATGATCATCACCATCACAGAGAGGACTCAAGATCAGAGCAGGTTCCTGGGGTAACCTTAGGCAGGATTAAGAGTTGGCTGTCTGACTCCATAGGATGGTCCTGCTCCCAGTCATCTCACCTTCCAGCATAGAACTGATTGTTCCCAGCACAGAGGACATCGCAAGCAGGAGTGGGGATAGGGGATCTGGCCCCAAGACAGAACTCGAAACAGTCACACACATTGTCCTGAACTCCTGATCAGGACTCTACCATGATGCAGCACTCATGGGGAAGCTCACACTCTTAGCATTCTGGGTGGGATGTTCAAGTGGGCCCCAGTTTGTGACAGTGCTCCCAGGCCATGTGTGTACTGTCTCAGCATGGCTGCCATTCAGGGTAGTATAGAGCAGGGGGATGAAACCACAGGCATTCATTTCTCACAGGTCTGCAGTCAGGAGTCCTGACCAAAGGTGCCATGGGGGCTCTCTTCTCCTTGCTTGAAAAGCTGCTGAATCACCAGTGTCCTCACATGACTGACATACTTCAGAGTGTCTTCCTTCTCCTAGAAGACCACTAATGCCCTCATGAAGCCCCACACTCAGGATCTCATCTCACCATCAAACACTAAAGCCAATCTCCAAATGCCCATCACTTGGGGGGTTAGGAATTCAACAGGTGAACTTAGGAGGACAAAAACATTCAGCACATACTACACCACAGCATCGAGAAATCCAAGTGAAATCACACAGGTCAATGGGGACCTTGGTATTAATGTATGATGTAAGATACATGGTCTAAGGGCCCCAGTGCCAATACTTTTGACTCGAACATGATGGGGCAGATATAACAAAGGTAGGAGGGTGTGTTGGTTCAAGGAAGCTGAGAACAGAGGGTGACCTTGTGGACCCTGACTGATCCTGATGAATTCCAGCCCAGTTCTTTGGTCCCTGTCCCAACTGGAGCCCACCATGACCATGCAGGAAGGGTTTGCAGGAACAGCAGTGCACAAGCAACTTCGACCACATGATCTTCTATGAGATTGCAGAAAGGTGAGTCAGGTTTCAGAGCCCAGACCCGGGTGGTGGAGATCATGCATTGCACAGCAGGGTCTGGTAGGGCCAGTCACCTACCTATGTGTTGACTCTGGGGCATTAGGTCTCCAAATAGCAGCTCCTTTTAGCTGAGCGCTGAGTATTCTCTCTGCAATTCTACCACAAACTCCAGCCTCAATATTGCTGATTTCAACTCTGCCTTGAGCTTCAGTGTGAGGATGGGGAGGAGTAACCAGTCCAGCCACAAGTTCATCTTCTGCTTTGTTGGCCCTACAGAGGCAAAAAGTTATGTTAGCCCCACACAGCCCACCTCCCTGGGAATTGGCACCTCTTTACAGAGTGAGGTTGATCAAAACTCAAGAAAGTGGCCACTACTTCAACCTGAGGTTCCAGAAGAGGGTGGCAGTGGGGAGTGGGTGTTCAGGGAAATGCAGCACCTCTGATGCCCCGAGGACACATCTCCCATCTCTATCACCTCTCCTCTAAGCAATCCCTGCCATTTTAACCATGAAAAGAAGAAAAAGAAACAGCCCTCATTGGAAGCAACCCAATATTCTCAGTTTAGCTACCACTTTCACTTGACCTCTCCTGTGCCTCTGTCTCCCAGGTGATCCTTCCAGGGCTCATGGTCCCAGCAGCAGTATGCCCAAATTGGGTCAGAACCCCTGGTGTTCCCTGATAGAAATCAAATCCCTGACCAGCTTCTGCTATTACCTAATCTGTGGGGTTTCTGTTAGGGACAGGAGAGACCTGGAACAAGGGTCACTACCTCCATGCTGGTGGAGGTAGTGTTTCCTCAGAACTGTGGTTCTTCCTCTGTATCAGCTCCCTCCTGGGATTGGCCCAGCACACAGATCCACATCTCTGCCACCAGCTCCTGCCTGGTGTGGGGCTAGCACCTGCCTGGTATGCCTGACCTGCTTCTCAGCTCAACCTCTGCCTCTCTTATTCAAACCCTGCCAAGGTTCAAGGAGTTTGAGGCTGCTGAAGAGTTGGAGGATCCAAGAATGCAGTTGTCAGTGGTCTTCCAGTGCCAACCTCCTCCCATACCTCTATGACTGCATCTTTCAAGGCCTCCAGCCCCTGAGGCTGCAGGTAGGGTCCTGACAATCCTACAGAAACCCATGATGGTATCCAAGGGATGCCAAGGGCTGAGGCATGTTTTTGTCTCAAATAAGAACTTTCCTTCACCTTGGGGATTAGGTGTTGCAAGAGGAACAGTCCACTAGCACCTGAGGTCCTTCCCACCTTTGTTTTGAACTGCATATTGGCTGGGCCAACTTGAGAACTTCTGTCTCTCCTTGCTGTCCAAAGAACCAACACACCATCTCCCTGGGATTTGGGTCTGGGTGGGCAGAGTGCATGAAATATCAGTGGTTCCAAATGTCCTCCCATGTAGCTGTCCTAGATGTTGCACCTGGTGCACTGTCACCTCCCTTGGGTCCTCGTGTCAGGTTGTCCTGGTGCATGGCACAGCAGGTTAGGTCCCCTGAATCCTGCCTCATACCAAGTGTTCGGGATGAACTTGGATCCCCCATCCATGCCCCGTTCTGGTCCTCTCTGTCCTAGTGTGCACCTCCAGAAAGACCAGGCCTAAGGCACAGTCTGCCCACTCACTAGCAGCCAATCCCAAGATGCCAGGAACCAATGCACAGGAGACCACGGCACCAGAGGAGATCCCACCTGAAGTCATCCAGGAGTGCCTGGACATCATTGATGAGCTCCTTGGGCCTGCCAACATTTCCACATGGGAGCCCTCCTGCTTGTCCACAGGAGAGGCTGCTGCAAACGGGGGAGAGGAAGGACTGCATCAAAACCCAATAGAGGTTGATTTATACCTAGATGCAAGTCTCCTGAGCTACATTGAAGAGGACTTTGTCAACAAGGTAGGTTGGGCGACAATCAGGGTGTCTACAAGGTTTCAGGACCAATAGAATTCAGCTTCGTACTTTAGATTCTCAGCATTATGTGTGTGTGTGTGTGTGTGTGTGTGTGTGTGCGTGTGTGTGTATGTGTGCATACATGTATGTGGGACCTTGCTCATGCATGCACACACTTGTGAACATGTGTGTAACTAGTGGTTGGGATATAACAACCCCATGGGCAGGATGGGGTCATCATGGGTTCCTGCTCTCCAAGAGACTTACTGACTTGGGGCCATTTCCTCCCCAGGTCACTCACTCTCTCTTCCTTCTGTTCTCAGGTGGAGAACACAATAGACCCTGACTTCCTGGAACAATTACTTTCCTCCCACCCATATATAAATATCTTGGACATAACAAAAGAGCTGGAGCAGGAGGAAGAACTCACCCCTAACCAGGTAGAGGGGAAGGAGGGTCTCCCAGCAGAACAGGGGCAGGAGGTACACTGGCTATACAAGAGAAGCAGGGACACCTGATAAACAAGTGCAGGGACACCAGGGATTGGGGAGAAACAAAAGGTAGCCAAGGAGAAAGGAGCACCAGGTAGAACTAGGGAGGTGGAGACATCAGGTTTACCGGGGCCTGGGGACAGACACCAAATGGATAAGGCAGAGAGAGATACTTGGTAGACTAGGAGACAAGTAGTCAGGAAAGGGAGGGGGTGCAAGTGGACAGGGGAGCCAGGGACAGCAGGTTGATGAGAAAGGTACAAGACCCTGTTCACGTGGCACACAGGACTTGTCTATCCCTATCCTGCCTGTGATGTATGGGTCCTTGAGTGTGACTGCTCCAGGACAGAGGATGTAGGTGGGGGAACAAGAGAAATGGAACAGGAAAATCATGGATGGGCTCAGGGTATCAAGCTGAAAGGAAGCCCAACAGGGTGGCCAGTAGAGCCTGTCTCTCTCTCTGAGAGCAAGATGGGTCACAGCTACACATTCCACTTCCTGTTCAAATATAATTGTCCCTGGTCCCTCTGGCCCTTGTCATGCGTGAAGAAGCATTAGGCAGTGCCCATCTCCTCCTGGAGCTGGTGGAGAAGCAGCTCTGCAGGTGCCCCAAAGTCATGGTATGTCCCAACAGGACTCAAGATCATCTGGGCCAGCTGCCATCCAAGGTGCAGAGAAACGTAAACATCACACTGATCAAGGGGTCAGCATGCAGAACTGGACCACAGAGGTGGCTTCCCAGGACAGAAAGAGGCTCAGGGCCACAGATCCAGTGTTGCTGGGTGCAAAGGACACTGCTCTCCTCCTGAGCTGTCATGGATCTTCCTCATTGAGGGCCATGTATTCCAACCATCTTCCCCAAAATTGCTTATCCTCCTCCCTATATCCAGGGAACAAAGATGCAGTGGGTCCCAGAGAAGCCACTTCATCCAGGGAACCACATGGGACACCCATAAGCTGCAATGTGGACAATGGCCTCCAAAGCTTGGACTTCCTCCTGGTCTACCAGCACCATCTGCTGCCCTGGGCACTGTCCCAGACCCAGGGTCATCACATGGAACCCTTCTTTTCAGGAGATCAAGCACTCCAGGCCCCACCTCCCCAGAGAGGAGGACTCTGCCCCAACCCCCTTTCAGCTGCCACGGCCAGGAAGTGAGCTCTCACTGGACATGCATGCAACGTGGAGAAGGTGCCCTGCTCCCAGCCTCCCCTCCAGGTCTCTGGAGGGCAAGACCTGGATCTGGAGCAGGTTCAAACCTCACAGCCTCAGAATAGGAAGGGCAAGTCATCAGGAAACCAGAAGAAGAAAAAGAGGCTCTGTGGGCATTAAGGTTGGTGGGTGGCCTCTGGGGTGGCCGTCCCTCAGGCGAGATCTCACCCTTGCTTCAATCCACACCCCAATTGTTCCTCCTCACTCAGGACAGAGTCTGATGGTCCTCAGGAAACTGAAGGGAATGGAAGGGTACTGGGAGTGTATAGAGTGGGTAGGGGGAGGGCAGAGGGAGGCTACTTGAGAAGGGAGAGGGTGGCATGCTCAAGCCTGATGGGAAGTTGTACCATGATGGCCTTGTCAGTGGGAATAAAGGTAGTTTTGTAGGAAATATCCTCTCAGGCTGCTGCTCCTGCCATGGTGTCTGTGCAATTCCATGCAGTGAGAACTGAAAGGAGGAGCTAACTGGAGATGCTAGGCCCCAGGGTTCACAAGTGGCCA
This sequence comes from Glaucomys volans, assembly GCA_020662805.1. Classification (NCBI taxonomy): domain Eukaryota; kingdom Metazoa; phylum Chordata; class Mammalia; order Rodentia; family Sciuridae; genus Glaucomys; species Glaucomys volans. Next base: position 64,114 of record JAJEJO010051407.1, read on the forward strand.
TTCACTGAATCACCCCTCCATATATACACTGGTCCTTCCACTGATCCTGGAAGAAAACAGACAGCAAGCACCCAGAACTCCACACATCACCACATTCAAAAGGCATGGCTTGGATTAGAGGATCTTCTCTGTGCATCCGTTTATGATGTGTCCCTTCAAGGTCTCTCTTACCAATCATCTGAAAGTCTTACCTGAAGAGGAATCACAGAGAGGCAAAGCACATCTCCCTTGGTGTTCGCAGCTCTGAGGTCTCAGAACTGACAGGTGGCTCTCAGATCTTATTGTTAGTAGCCCTGATGTTGAATGCCAGCGACCCTCAGCTCCTAGTGGTAGCACCTCTCCTGTTACCTTCCTGGGAGCAGTAGCCAGCTCCTTCCACAGGTTCCCAGGAACTCGTCTGTCAGTCAGACCTAGCAGCTCCTGCCAGCTCTCCATTGCTCTGGGTCACTCTCTGTGCTTGCTGCTATCAGGATGACCTGCCCCTTTGCCGGATTTCAATGCAACCAACTTGACCTTCTCCAGTTGAGATGAAAGTCACAAATATGCAAAATATACCCATCCATAAGAGACTTCATTAGGACTCATGCTGCACCAGAATGGGAAGTGTTACAGGGCCGGTTTGCATAGAGTCAGGGAAGGGATTGTTTTGAATTAAAAAGGTGCACTCAAGCATGCAGTGTCCTTCCAGATACCTGCAGTATTTCTGCTTAGGCATACACAGTGTAGGGGCTCCTCACACACAAGACTGGGGACCCCTGAAGGGCCCCAAAGGGGTGGTCATCTAGGGCCACTGCAGGGTGGATTTATCTGGGGTGGACCTGCATTGGAAGCAAAAGGCTCCCAGGGACTGTGGGGTGTTTGTGCAGCTACCACAAGCACAGAGAAGGGCACAACTTTTTATAAAGTGCATCTCGAGGACTTAGGGCCCTCCCGTCTCATGTGCATGGAGAGCTGCTTCTGAGCCTTCGGACCCTGCCCGTGCCATTATTCAGGTTTCTAGAAGTAAGCCTGGAACAGTGGGGTATTTTTTGTTTGTTTTCACCCAGTTTCTTTCTCCTCCCATGATTGATGCTGGACGGTGAGGCTGGATCAATCTCTAGCATGGCCAAGGTCTTCCTGACCAGGTGGCCTGATGAGAGGACAAGGCCTGGCTTCTAGGGGAAAGGGGCATAGCACACTAGGGAATTGTCACCTGACAACACCGGCAAGACCCACTCCCCTTATTAATGAAACGCTGTGCCTTCTCACAGTGACCACAGGGAATGGCTCCTCGTGGATTCCCTTTGCTAGCTGAACATTATGGAAACTCAGTTGAAGAAGCTCCTCCTGGTCCCCATGCACTGGGCAGGAGTGGGCAGCCTCTCCTGTTCCCTGGAATCTTCCCCAGGCTGTGCCATGACAGCCAAGCTGTGAATATCTGACAATTTTTTCTTTATATCATTACAAAAAAAAAAAACTTTGAGAAAGACATTCTGGTAACACACACCACTCATCAAATATTAGAATTCTAAGGTTTTCATAGACTTTCCTGGACGTTGCCTCCATATCAGCAATAAATTCATAGACATAGGCAAGGAGGGCAGACCTGAGGGAAGGGGTCTAGAGAGATGCATCTCTGTAGGGAGTTGTTAAGGCCAGGGGATGCTCAGAGGGAGACATGGGAAGAGATGACTGATATAGGTGTTAGCTTTTTGTCACTGTGACAAAATACCTGAGAAAGTCAAGTTCAAAAGAGGAAAGTTTTCTTTGGGTCATGGTTTCGCAGGTTCGTACCTCTGTTGAATGGTCCCTTGGTCACACTGCCTCAGGCTGGTCGGAGAACAGTACTATGACAGGAGCACATGGTGGGGGAGTCCTTTTCACCTCACAGCATCAAGGAAGCAATTGGGAGGGGGGGATATGGTCCCAACCTTGCATCAAGATCACACCCAGTGATCTAACTGAGCTCCACTAGGCTCTGTTGCTGAAAGCTCGCCCAATCCTTACAGTGTCACAAGCCAGCACACAAGTCTTTAGCTCATGAACCTTTGGGAGACATTTAAGATCAAACCAAAACACTGGTATGGAGCCAGAGCTCCTCCTAGGGAGGTAAAGTAAAAGTGTTTGATTTAAGGTGCCCATTAGTGCCCTTCCAGCACTTGGATTCTCAGCTTCTCCAGTTCTAGGAGGTGGTGGGAAGCCCTATATCTTGAGGTTGTGAGTTGAATGTTCATCAGCCTGCAGGGAGAAGGCTCCGTTAGAAGGGAGGAGGCAAAACTCCATGGAGTCAGGGCCTGGTGGAGGGGTCCAGAGCAGTGTGGGCAGTGGGGTGAGGATGCAGGAAGAGTGCTGGCTCCAGAATCAGAGGTGATGCAGATAGTGTGCCCTTCCTCCTCCAGCAAATCCTAGGCACCTCAGGACTGCCAGGGCCAACTGGGGAACACCCAGCTGTACCCTTGTACCAGCACACCCAGAACATGCTCCTGACCCCGATGATCACTTCGAGAAATTCCATCTAGACTTTGAGAAATTCCATCGCTCTGGAATTGACATTGCCATGTTGCAACTGCTGCTGCCTGTGAACGTCACACCCTATGTCTTCCTGCCTGTCTCCCACCTGCAGACACGCAGCTGCCCAGTCACACGTCCTCTTGGAGAGCTGGCTGAGAAAGGCTCACCTAGGAGAGTGAGGGGTCAGGAGAGATGCAGGAAAAGAGGAAGACAATGCAGAGGAGTGCTGGGCAACATGGAAGGGGTGGCTCAGCCAGGCAAGAGCCCATGGGTACTTTCTCTGCACCTCCCCACCCCCACCTCATTTCCATGCTCTCTCAGGTGAGGACTGACCAGTGCCATATCCCCTTTTCTCTGAAAATATGTGATAACATGGCTGCTCAATCCCATGTGGCCCAGACTGGAAAGCCTAGGGGTCCTGCACATTTGGAATACAAAGAATGGTTTCTTCATCTTTTTGTGGCTTTTGATTCTAAGATTGTAATCAGCCACGGATTTGAGATGATTTGAATAAACTCAAAACCTGTGCTTGGGAGCTGTCCCATATCAGGTTATTAGTGAGGTTTCCATTACTATAACAAAATACATGAGATATTCAACTGAAAAAGAAGGAACTGTTATTATGGCTCATGGATTCTGAAGTTACATCCCATGGTCACTTGACCCCATTGCCTTGGCCCTGTGGCAAAGCAGAGCACTGTGGCAGGAGCACATCATTGAGCAGTGCTGCTCAGGAAGCAGAGAGAAAGAGGAGGGGTCATCCCTATTAAGGGCACACCTCTTGACCTAACCTGTTGCAGCTGTGCCCCACATCCTACAGTTTCCAGCACCTCCCAGTAGTGTCACAGGTTGGGGCCAAGCCTTAAATACAGAGGCCTTTGGGGACCTTGGGAAAGTGCTTGGGAATGGTGATAAGAATCTAACACATGACTACAGTGACGCAGCCACATCAGTGTTTACAGCCGCTCAATTCACAACAGCTACACTATGGAACCACACTAGATGCCCTTCAATTCATGAATAAACAAAATGTGGTACATATACACCATGGAATATTACACAGCCTTAAAAAAGAATTAAATTATGGCATTCACAGGTAAATGAACGGATGGAACTAGAGAAGATCATGCTAAGTGAAATAAGCCAATCTCTGAATAGGGGATGCTGATCCAGAGTAGGGGGTTGGTAGGGAAGAATGCAGGAAGTTTGGATTTATGCTGAGGGGGACGGGGTGGTGGGGATGGGTCTGACAGTAGAATGAGACAGACATTATTAACCTGTATACATGTATGAGAAGAAATATTTTAAATTAAAAATTAGAATAAAAAATTTAAAAAAATGAAAAGAAAGTAACATGATATCTGATTCCACAGTCTGTATAATGAAGTCAGAAAGGTCACAACTTAGGAATGTTTAATGTCTCTGACCTCACCCAGCTCTTATCTTGTCCACTTCACGTTCACCTCAGGGGAACTGAATAGTGGAGAAAGCTTTGGTGCTTTTTGTTGCATTTACAGAGCAAAAGAAGGAATCACTGTTACTTCAATTAAGATCCCAAAGGAAATTGTTGATTTTACCTTCACTTATTCCTACTTTCTCTTTATGTTGACCCAGGTTTCTGACCTATCTCCCTTTCTGGCTCACTGAAGAACTTCTTTTCACATTTTTCAAGGCACAGCTGCTTGTGACAAGTCCTCTCAAATTTTTTTTGAATGGAAAGTCTTCATTTTTATTCTCTTTTGCAAGAGCACTTCACTGGTATAGAATTTGGTGTGAAGAGGAATCTTCTCCTCTCAGCACTAAGTATTTCACTGCACCCTCTTATTCCTTGCAGAGTCTCTGAAGGAAAGCCTGATGTCATTCAGATTGTTGCTTCTCAGTGGATAAGGCATCCTTCCCCCTCCCTTTGGCCTCTTGTCAGGTTTTCTCCTTGTCTTTCTTTTCTACAGTGTGAATATGGCATGCCCAGGTAGAATGCTCTGGCATTTTTCCTGCTCAATGATTCCTCTGATTTGTTGGCTATTGTGACTTTTGGCAAATCCTCAGTCCTTATCATTTCAAATGTTTCTTTTTTCTTCTCTTCTGGTATTCCCATTATACATGAATTACAATTTTCAAAATCATCCACATTCTTGGACATTGTTTTGTCTTGTCACTCTTTTCTCTTCATTTCTGAGTTTGAGACCTCTCTAGGACAAACTTCAAACTCACGGATTCTTTCCTTGTCTCTGTCCAATTCAGTGGTGAGCTTTTTCAACGTATTCCTTATTTCTGTTAGTGTTTTTTGATATCTATATTCTTTTGACTCTTTCTTGAGTATCCATCTGCCTGCTGACATTGCCCATATATTTTTGCAAATTGTCTATTTCTTCCAATAGAATCCTTAGAGTGCATGAATCAGGTATTTTGGATTCCTGATCTGAAAATTTCAAAATGCCCACTAAATCTAAGCCTGGTTTTGATGTTTGCTCTTCCTTGCAGAAATGCAGACTTTTTCTTCATCTTCTTTAGTATACCTTGAAATTTCCTGTACAAAATAAATTATGACCATCTGGGTGAAAGAAGGCAGAGGTTCATAAGTGTGTGGAGTGATGTTAGATGTTTATCCGGTGTGTAGTTCAGTTGTGTTTACTGTTTGATGTCTCCATGTGTGTGAGAGGCGAAATTTCCTCTAGTGTGCTTATTGCTGTCTCCCCTGTTACCTGTGAGTTTCCCCAGAGGATCCTTAATGATCTGAGAGAGTTTCTTCCTCTGTCATTACACAGAAGCCCTACTGATGTGGTGCTGAGCTGAGCTGAGCACATGGGACAGGAAGCATTCCCTGTCTTAGGATTAGGCATCAGTCTCATAGGGAGCCTGTGTCCCTGAGTTGGGTCCTTCATCGATACACATCAGCAGCACCCACTTCCACCCATGGTGGAGCAGGAAGGCAAGAGGGAGTTGTATTTTGGTGTTTCTCTCCCCATGTCAGTTAGATGCTGATGAAACACTAAAGATCAAGCTCTGACATGACAGTTTCTCTTGAGCAGACTTTCATAGAGTACAACTAATGCTCTGGAAGTACTTTATAATGGTATTTGTCCCATGCCCTTGCCAGACACAATCTGGTCTAAAGCCTGAGAACCTCACAACACTCCTGGTGTAACACAGGGTGTGGGGCCCCAATATTTCCATGGCCTCTCTGGAGTTTAACTCTCAAGTCTCCAGCAATTGTTCCACTGCAGTTTAGGTTTCCTCACCCAGCACTGGTGCCAGTGCTTGGCATGTACTCCTTAGCATCCCTTCAGGTAAGCCTCGATTCTCCACGTGATCGTATAAGTTCTTGGTAGTTGCTCAAAGCTTGGAGCTCTTCCCAACTGCAAAGTAGTAAGAGTAAAAATTCAAGATTTCATTCGCGGACCAGTTATTACGTAGGATCTTTCTCTGAAGGAAGCACAATAATAATAAGGTTAGAATTTTATTTTGTTTCATCAATGATACATAGGTTTTTTTAAAAAGCATATGTTGTAGATCTGTGATAAGGCCTGTCCTTAGCACAGACAAGGCTCTTGGTTCAATCCTCAGCACTTGAAAGCAAACAAATAAAAAAGTGCATAGAGTTATGAGAATGACAGGATTCTCCAGATATTTGGCTGATGAAACAAGAACAGAATTGTATTTAGGCAAAAAGATAGATGTGGTGTGTATACAAAAAAATAGGGGAAAAAAGATAGTTAGATCTATATTTACTTGCAATATCCAAAATTACCACATCTGATGAGGCTGTCCCCCTCACCCACATTGAGCAAACCACCTACAACCATGTTTGTGCTTACGTGAATCCCAAGACGAACAAGAGAGGTTATGCTGAACCCCAGAGGAACAAACTGGGTGATTTCTCGGAAACTGGTGGAGCATTTACAATACTTAGGAAGGTTAGCTTACAGTCACCACCAATGGCATGTACCCACCTTCACCCCCACATAGGAACTCAGTGGGAAAGGAGGCAGGCTCCTTGTGGCAAACAACCACGGTAACTTTGGTTTGGGTTCCAAAAATACATAAATCTGGCTACCTCTGTTGGTCATAGATGCTCAGATCTCCCTAATTCCAGGAAGCATGCATGCTTACAGAGACCCCTCGAGGATGTAACAGGGTTGGAAGGAGAATTAATAGGGTAATTGCCAACTTAATTATAAAAATTGACCTAGATTTGCTAAGAAATATTCCTATCCTTATCGTTTCCCATTGTTGAATGGACCTTCTCTCAACAAGGAACAATCGCAAGATTTTTATGCTGTTGGTAGGCACCACTTCATGGGAACCAGTTAGCTTTTCCCTGCCTGGTTCAGGTGGTAAATATGCTATATAGCACTGGCTTAGACAAAGCACTGAGGATGACAGTCTCCCAAAGCTGACTCAGGTAAGAAGAGGTACTGATCCCCACAATCTCACCTTTCAGTTCCCTGGTGTGGTCTGTGCTTAAGCTGCTGATGATGAGTGGACGCTAACCACCAACCACAGAAAATAAAACAAGGCTATTCTCTTTATTAGAGCATCTTTACCAGACATTGTCAACTTAATGAATGACAAAGCAATGTGGGTAAATGGTTTGGACTTATAGACTTGGCTAACATGCTCTATTCAGTTAAAAAAAAAACAAATTTAGAGAAAGGTCAACCACAATTTACCTTAACCCATGAAGATCAACTGTACGCCTTTACCCAATCACCTTATTTAGCCTTAGAGTTTACTCACAGGTTTTGCTGACAGGGTATCAACACTTGCCCAACACTTTCCACCAAAAACTCAGTGGAAAGTCAGTGACTTCATATAAATGACATTCGCCTCAATGGTCCTGACCATGTCTCACACCCATTACAACCATGAGGAAATACCACCTCATGGAGAAGGGGTGGAAAATTGCCCCACATAAGATACAACACCCTCCCTAAGTTAAGGGATTCAACTAACATGCAAATTCTGGCACCACTACATTCCTTCCTCTGTTATTTGCTGCTCCCTAACTATTCAATCACCCATAACTTTTCCACTTTTTGTTATCAAAACTGAAGTCCTTAGTCCAGGGCAGAGTCAGTTTGCCTTATGAACTGAGATTCTTATTATGCCTGGGTAATGGAAAAAGCTCACTGTAAAACTGGGTCAGCAACAGAGACCTCCTTATTAAAATGGATCTACAGAATCAAGGTACACTCAGCCCTACTGGACTGTCAGGCTCCATGGAAATAGATACATACCCTGTCACTAAGGTTAACTTGCCAAATCCCTCCATGAAATGCCTCTGCCTCTTGTTCAGTGGGGACTGGAGGGAGAATGGTCAGCACTCAAACAAGAAAGTCTTTCTTTACTGGTGGGGTGAGCTCAAGACAGAAGGAAGTCAGACAAAGGACAGCTGTAGCCTATCATCCCCCCCAAAATGCTCCCGTCTCCATGTGTGCAACGCTTCCAGCATAGAGTATTCCCTTGGCAAACATTGAGGCTTATATTTTCACAGACTCTTGGTTACTCAGATGAGACTTTGCCAAAATTAGTGTGAGAAAACACAAGGCTAAGGCATTTGGGGTAAAAAGATATGGGAAAATATTGTCACACTGGCATCTTTTCTGCTTCCATCGCAACATCAGAACTCAGCCCACACAAGAAAAGACATAGAAGAAGCAAATACAATGCCAAAACTGACACACTAACCAAAACATCAAAGCAGGTGCAAACCTACTAAAGGAGGCAGAGTTCCAGAGTTTTGGGATGAGGCACTCTACTCTTCCTGTTCATAGGTATAAAAGAGAAGAGGTCGGGGCATTTGGGCATCATACAGTAACGAAAATCAATTTCTCACATGAAACCTGGGTTCAACCTTGGCACATGCTAGAAACATAAAGACTGGGTCCGCTACCTGGGAGAACTTCACAGAAGAGAAAGGCAACATCAGAACTGGGAAAATCCAGTTCATCGGGTCTCTCCCTATACTGTGCAGGGTCTTCACAATGGTGGGTACTACAAGCCTACATCAGGTACAAACCACCATTAATGTCACTGAGGCATGAACAAAACACCTTTTATAGCCTTAGTTCATTTTCTGTGGTTATAACAAGATCTGAAGCTGGAAAATATATACAGAAAAAAGTTTGATTTAACTTCGAATTCTTGTGCCTGGGAAGTGCAAACAGCATGGCACCGACATATGGCAAGGACACCCCCTGACCCCACTGCATCGCAATGTGGAAGTGGGTATGTGCAGAAGAGTACAGGTGTCAGAGGGGAGGAATAGGAGAATGAGCCCAGAACCTTAACTCACTTACAAAAGCCTCTTCTCCCAGTTCCAAAAGACCTGACCCACTCCTTCAAGATATCCACACATTAATGAGGTCAGAGTCCCTATGAACTTCTTAGAGTTTCTACCACTTCCAAACCACCACACTGAGGACCAAGATTCCAGCACATGAACCTTTGGGGAATACACTCAAACCATACCCATAGCCTTTGGGAATGTCACAAATCAGAGTTGGATCAAGGTTCCCATTTCATTGCATAGCAAAACTAACAAAGGAATTACAATGCAAAAGCAGCAGGTATCACAGAGAGACATAATGTGTGGGGATGCAGGAAGAAACCACTGAGTCACATGGTTTCCCAGGCTGTGGAACAGGACATTCCAGAGGAAAAGCTCAGAATTATTTATGCCTGGGAGGCAGACTTTCCAGGTGACTGGACCAGCCAGGGGGCCACCTGTCTCAGAAGAGCTTCACCCTTCCTCATGTCCCCCTCCCCTTGTGTGACTGCGTAACCTCAGGCTGAGCCGCCTACCTGCTATCAGGTTTCAAGCTTTGTTCACTGATTCATCTGGTGTATAAAAAGGGCTGCACATTCACATTGAATTGGAGACTCCATCATCGAATGTGGCTTCCCGGAGTGTGTGTGTGTTCTACTCCATCCTGCTCACCCCCCCTAAGGGAGACCCACTCATGTTTCCACAGTTGAAACAGATATAGTTGCGACATATATGGTGCCCTGAATACGGGGCACTTCCTTAGAGACATAAGTCTCTGTGACTCCCGTCCCTGGCTGAGATCACTGTCTTGAACTGGATCAAGCAGGGCTGCCTTCACAGAAACTTGTCAATGCCAGAAGAGGGACATCGACCTCCTTGAAGACCCCGTCCACTGTAAATTGCACCCCAAACCCTCATTCATCTTCAAGGATCGGCTGACTGGGTGAGTCCCTTTTGGGTAAGGAAAGCGCAATGGGTTCCCTTCCGTCACTTTTGAAGGAATCTCAGGCGAGAGCATTGTGTTCTTTACTTAAAAGTAGGCAATTAAAAGTGGAAGAAAAGGAAGTGCAACAGGTCTGGGGAATTGTGCTGAAACTGGTTCCCTCCATGACTGATGACGATCTCTGGGATCCTGAATTCTGGAAGAAAGTTATTGTTCTTGCACATAAGGCAGAAGTGCAAGGTGATAAAAAGTTACCATTAAAATTTTTCCCAATCATTACTGCCATACTCACCTGCCTTCAAGGCTTGCCAGAGCCTGAATTCCCAAACTTAACTGAGGCTTTAGTCACAGAAGTGCAGATCCAGGACAAACTGCCAGATATCACCTTACACACCGGAGCTTTAAATCTTGCGGGCAACTCTGCACAAGGGGAGGCGCAAGGAGAGACTAACACTTACCAGCAATGTCTCAGAGTAGCTTAGGGGCCAAACCAACAATTACCATCCCCCCAGGCTTCCTTATCCCAGCAGGAGTGCTGCAAAGAGAGCCTTGGCGCCACCCCCCCAGGGAAATACACAAATATAAACCTGCGGCTTTATCCTTTCAATTCCCTAACTCCCAGTAAGGTGCATGCATAGAGCAGGCTGCGCTTGCTCCACCTAGGCACCTGCAGCCTGCTGCAGTCTTTCTCATCACAGAGGGAGATAGAAACGCAAAATGCTGAAGAGATAAGACAAATTTGCTCTGGAACTTCCTATTTTCCCCCAGAGCAAATACAAACTTTGGCGGGAATGCAGACAAAAGAAAAGATGGAGGCAGTCACAATGTTGCCACAGCAAAAATACCAGAGCCTCTCTACTGAGTCTGGAATGCCATGTAGTGATCAATGGGTGACATTTTCTCCCCAGGCAAAGTTCCACAGGGGAACTAAATAGCCCCTGGTTACCCCAATTTACTGCCTTATGCAAACAGAGCTTGTGCCAGGCACCCCAACTTTTCTGGAGCAAATAAACCTGTAGAAGCATTCCCTGTTAATATTAACACAGCTTTACAAAATCCAATGCTTTGGAGACCTCATCCTCAGGAGACTTTCAAGGCTTTACGTCAAGCTGTTAAAGAGGATGGTCCCCACAGTCCATGGTTTAATAAACTACTAGAACAAATTTCATTAGATCTTAATTGTCCAATGGACTATGTACAGCTAGCCCGTGCTGTCCTTTCTCCTGGAGATTTTCTCTCATGGAAAGCAGCTTACCATGATGAATGTGAACAACAGGCAGAGAGAAATCACCATGCTGGAGTACCATTAAATGCTGAGTATTTACAAGGCATAAGAATTTATAGCTCTCTGGTCATTCAAGCTCAGGGGTTGGCTCAGTACTTTGACCAGGTATGCATGTGTGCAATAAAAGCTTTTAAGAAACTTTCAAGCAAACATGGCAAGCCATTATCAAAGTTAATACAAAAGGCTAATGAATCTTTTACAGAGTTTGTTGCTAGGTGCACGGAGTCGGTGGAACGCAAACTTCAAACCCCACCCTACCAAAATGGAGAAAAGTTTTCTTATTGGCTACAAAAATCTACAAACTGCGCATTCAGTTGCATGCTACAGAACCTAACCTTATTGTTGTTCCTTTTCAACAATTCTATTAGGAGGTTTAAAATTGAGCAACTCAGAAAAATGGATTGAAGACTTCTTTTTTCTCCTGCTGCTTTGTAAATATCAACTTTCCAGGACTTGTTTTTTCCTTGAATTCCATATTTTATAAGCTCATGAATTTTTTGAATAGCCCAAGTTTTTATTCAACTCCAGTTAATTTTTAAACGTTTGTTACATTGCAATGGAGAATCATCTGTATGAAAATACAAGGCCTATTTATTCTTGGATTGTCTGTGCTTCCATTTGTCTGTCTCTTGTGTGTTCAATTAATCATGTACATGATATCAAATTGACATAAAGAGTGCTCAATAATTAAAATTTAAAAATGGATCCTTTAAGTAAAAAATGGTAAACATATCTTTAATTCACATGATTTTAAAAGGTTCAATTTAAATTAGGTAAACAAAGTAAAATGTCTTAACATTGCTTAACTCACAGGGTTTTTTTAAGGTGATAACACCACTGTTTGTTGTGAAATGCCTAATGTCTTTTGTTTCTAGGATTTTTCTTCAACAAGGAATAGAGGATAAATATGCTTATCTAATATTTTGATTCTTACAGGAAAAATAAATAAATTGGATTTAATATATAAGGGATTAATTTACAAAGTTAAATGTTAATTGTTAAGTAAAATCTTATACTCTTAACTCCTTAAATTCCAGGACCACATACTTGACTATTGCTGGTGTTTGCATGGATTGGTAAATAAAGGGTTTAAAATTTGCTTTATGTTTTCACTAAAAACAAGGTTACTAAGTAAAATCCTAACAAGTACCATTCTATATACAAAGGGATTCAAAGGCTTCAAATGTGATTCAATTAAAGTATTATAAATAACATAAAATATTTCATCTTATTAAAATAGAGTAATTTGTCTAACTCATAAATTTCATAATGGTGGTTTCAAAATGTGAACAAAGAATATCACCAAATAGGAAGAAAAATATAAAAGGTTCTAAGCATGGAAATATATTTGGTAGAAGAATGAAAAAATGTTTCCAGGCTAGAAAGTTTTTCTGTGATGAGATAGATGGGAATCAGGTCGTGTGTAAGTAAGGGCAAATTTCAACAAGTTTGTGTGTAACTAAGTTGATTATATATATATGTGAAATGATTGATTAAAAGCCATTCAAGGTTTTTCCCTAAAGTCAAATATTAATGGGCTAAATGGGCTAATATAAACTAATATGCAATCCATGTTAAAATGACAAGGATTTCTTTAAAAACACTAATTTACTCTTAATGTAATGATTGTTAAATTTTATCCTTTAGAACAATTAGTCTTAAAAATTGGGGTTTATACAATTATGGTCAAACAACTGTTAAAGTATTGTACTATGTTGCAGAGCCTAATTTTTCTTTAAAAACAAAATTTGGTTAACATCTAAATAATTGTGCTATTACTCTTCTTTGCATGCTAAATGTGTTCATGTTTTCCAGGTATACAAGTCTTTTAAACAGAAAATTTGAAGGAATATCTTTATCAAGCTGCTATTCTCCAAACTAAACCTGTCTCTCCTGGTAATTTTAAACTTCTAAGAATAATAAACTTTATTGGGGACTTAATTATATCATTTAATGTTCTATGATAAGATTTGTTATCAATAAGGTATATATAAAATTTGTTACTTTTTACACTGGGATAAAAATTTTAAATGCAAATGTGTTCCTAAGAGTTAGTGAGACCCTAATTCGTTTAAAGGTTAATATCATGAACCATGAAGACTTTTTCCACACAAAAGGAAAATTAAAAGCTTTCTCAGCCTTTCTTTAATTTATATTTTAGACATAATAATATATAATGTTAACTAAGGTTTATATAAACTTTGAAAACAATATATTCAAACTTTATAAAATGACCTTATGGCTGTAGAAGTGTTCCTATGCAAAGACACAAGATGTCTAGCTACTGTGGCAATGCCCTTCGTGGGAACGTTCTATGCAAAGTCCTATGAACTCTGACCTTAATCTCAAGCACACAGCTCCTGGACAAAAGGAAAATGCTTTTGCTAGACAACAACAATATTTCGCCAGTTCCACTTCTCGGGTTCCTGCCCACCTTATAGTAACTCTAAACAATAGACTTTCTTGAGAGCTACACAGAGCTCCTAACGTTGCACTTTGCAACTGTAACTTTCCTGAATATAGAAAATAATGATTACTTGGGTCCTTAACCTGCTTATAAAACACACATAGGTAAAGATTGCTAGCATAACTCTTTAGATCCACATCTCCATCAGAAAATAGAGTTCCATCTGATCCCAGCTTAATCTTCAGAATCTGTATTTGTAAATCTTCATTTTCCAGTCCTCCTTTGCCCCTCACTGGACCTACAAGCTTGGTCACGCTGGTTATGGCAAAAGAGACAAAAATTAACTTCATAATCAAAATGCTTTGTCTAAGATCTATAAAGAGCCCTGCCTCACCTGTTAAGACTCGACCTCCCACCTTACTTCATCCCAGAATGGTTCCAAAGTAAGCCAAACCTTAATTTATTTGAAATTATATTCAAAAAATTTTTGTTGTAATACGTTCACTCAAAAAACAAATTAAAAAGAGGTAATAATCACCCTCCAAAAGCACCCTATGCACAGCTACGAATAGCCTTATTTACTTTAAATTTTTGACTTTTTATTAACAGGGCCTCTCTCTTGCCTTTAAGTACCATTAGAGTTCCTTGGCCCATTAAATCAGATTGCTAAGCTGCTGCTACCTTTCAAATTTTTCTAAAGAGTTTTAATATTGATCACACATCAGGTATATCCTACAATCCCCAAGGCCAAGGGCTCATTGAATGAGCTATAGAATACTCAAGCTACAAATTTAAAAAGAAAGGAGGGATACACCCCTGCATTTTACTTTAAATTTGACTGTGCAAGCACTTTTTGCATTAAATTTTCTCACTTTGATGAAAATGCTATCCATAAACATTGGGGTGCCTTGCTGCCGCCCCAACTCCATTGCCACTAGTTCAATGGAAGGATCCCCTATCTAACATATGACATGGTCCACACCCATTGCTAACCCAAGGCAGAGGGTTTGCTTGTGTCTTTCCAGAAACTGCAGAAAAGCCTCTGTGGGTACCGGCCAGGAACATTCATCCTCATGTCCAGGCACCCGACTCAGGCGATGGAGAACCTATCAATCAATGACCAGCGCCCTCCAGGTGGTAGACCTCATTGTCCTTGGAGAAGAAGCCGCCACCATGTGCAAAACATCACAAGGAGAGACATCAAAACCCTTGCAGATCAAGCAGTGACCATGGCTCCAGATGTGAATCCAGGAGCCGGGACTTTATTTCTTTTAACGTGTGCTATTATTACTGCTAACTCAGGTGTTGCCCATGCCACACCCGCTCCTTTAAATGCTCGCATGCAATATAACATATGGGTTCATTTGGAGGAAGTAGTAAATACTTCTGAAATAGCATTTCTCTTTGTCAGGATGTTCATATGGGTATGATTTTAGGCTCATGCCTTCTTCCAGTCTGTCGTCCAGCACAGGAAATAGCTAATATGACTGTACTTTCCAATATTAAGAAAAAACATCTCTTATCAAGATTCATACAGTTGGGGTACTCCCCAATCCACAAAACCTGCTAATGCGATGGAGTTACTCACTCCCACTGTCGCCTTCAATAGTAATGACACCTGTGCAGAAATTCGAAATTGTACTACCAGCTGTAAATCTTTTGGCAATCCTTTCTTTAACTGTCATGGCTCGTGGTACCCATTGTTGTCTTAGTTGATTAACTGTTTTTCTCCCCTCTCACAACGAACTTATTGGTTATCACCCTGCAAAAAGAATTCACAGGAGATCTGTACAGCTAGAAGTAGATCGTGATGGCTCGGTATGCCTCATTTCCAAGACGGAGTACACTGCCTTGACCCTTTTCTCTTGTAGGCATCCCGGGTTTAGCAGTGGGAGCCTATAAGATGGTTGCTAAATTGGCTTGTGCTATGGTAAAAAATATTAACTACACCTCTACTGCCATAGCTTTGTTAAATGATGAACAAAAACAGCATCAAAAGCTATACTTGATAATAGGGCAGCAATTGATTATTTGTTGCTGTTATACCACAAGAGTTGCAAAGGAGTCAGAAATATGTGTTGTTTTAATCTCACTGATAATAGTAATTCGATTGCATAAGAACTCACTTACCTTAGAACTGTAGTCACTAACATAAGATAATATGAAGGAGGTGAAGAATTATGGGATTGGTTAATATCTTGGCTGCCCAATCTCACTTGGTTAAAAAATCTATTCCTTAGTGGAGTCATTGGTGTCTTTCTACTATTCTTTTGTCTTTGTGGATTTCAATGTGTGTATAACCTTTTTAAAAGGCAGCTGTTAAGGCACAAACACCAACAGCAATTGGTGGTAAAGGCCCTGCCAGCATCTGCTAGAGGGGAAAAGGGAAACCCACAAATGTTCCTAACTGCTATTACTGGTCAATGATGTGATTAATGGATTGATTACTGTCACTGTTTGAAAATTTTATTAATGAAATCTACCTCATACACATTGTTAAACTACTGTCACTTTGGAAATTTATCTTGTGCACTGTTATACTACTGAACTTTGATGAAATTAACCTCATGTATTATTTTACTATTATTACTTTCAGAACTTTAGTGAAGCCTGCCTCATGCCATCATACCACTCTTACTGCTGTGCAAGCCAGTCAATGAGGTTCGCACACGTTAAAAAAAGAGAGGGGAGATGTGGGATGTAGGAAGAAACCACTGAGCCACATGGTCTCCTAGGCTGAGGAACAGGACATTCCTGAGGAAAACCTTGGAATTATTCATGCCTGGGAGGCAGACTTTCCAGGTGACTGGACCAGCCAGGGGGCCACCTGTCTCAGAAGAGCTTCACCCTTCCTCATGTCCCCCTCCCCTTTTGTGACTGTGTAACCTCAGGCTGAGCCGCCCACCTGCTATCAGGTTTCAAACTTTATTCACTGATTCACCTGGTGTATAAAAAGGGCTGCACGTTCACATTGAATTGGAGACTCCATCATCGAATGTGGCTTCCCGGAGTGTGTGTGTGTTCTACTCCATCCTGCTCACCCCCTCTAAGGGAGACCCACTCGTGTTGCCCCAGTTGCAACAGATATATTTGCAACAATAATGGGCTTCTAAAACAATGGTTATTGAGAGATCATGGAGGACAAAGGTCATAAAAGTCATAAAAGTCCTAAGTCATAAAAATTGATGCCCATGGTCCTGATTACAATAAATTTACACAATACTGTGGAGTGCGGTGCTCTAGATCAAAGTCCTTGATTGTCTGGTCACTGTGGTGTGCCTGCAAATGCTGGGAACTTCCTGTACAAAGGATGGAACAAGATAGCCCACTTGCTATGGTGATGTGCTGCCCATAAAAGGCTCTGTGCAAAGCACAGAAGCTGCGTCAATCTTGGCCTAGATCTCAGACACCAGGTCCCAGGGATAGAGAATTCTGAGCAAAGCAAGGTAACTACAATGCTTCCAGTGCTGCGACCTTCAAGCCTGCCTGCTTAATGGAAACACTGGACAATGGGCTTCCTGGGTCCCACAGGAAGCTCCTAAAATTTCAACAGTGAAATATCTAAAAGAATGTTTGTAGTCCTATAACTTTTTAGTGAACAAAGAACAATGCCAAGATAGTCTTTACCTTTCTGATTATGAGAACCTATATGATAAACTTTCTGGGCCAGCTCTGTGTCACTGTTTCTCCACCAGAGTGCAGTGCTTTACCCGACCCCAGCTTGCTCTCCTTATCTACGTGTATGTTTTTCTTAATCCCCCATCACTGCTCACCAGTTTCTCTGGTTCAGCCATGGAGATTGCACACAATACCACCTCCGATGGCATAACCACACCATATTTAAACTCACAACAAATAGGGAGATCACAAACAGGGACACTGTGACTTCTGCTAATATCATACTGGACACAACATGATTACAGTTTCATTGGACGGGGAGCCCTGCCGTGGCTGCTCACAGCCAAGGAATCATGGCTCGTCCATCTTTCCCTTCACGCTCACCGAAAAGATAGAGACTGAACAGTTTCCCCTTGATCCCAACAAGACACTGGTGTAGACCACTGACTGTGGTACACTTTTCAACCTGCATCTGTCTATCATCCAGTGTAAGCTGGGCACACCACGCACAGCACCCACCACTATCTGGAGAGGCATCCTCAGCTGCCACCCATGTGCTGTGTTCCAATACAGATGCTGTGGAACAAACTATTCTCAGGATGAGTAACACTACTGAGTGATGCTTAGGAGGCAGCTCCCCTCCTGGCTGTAGATGACCTGTAACTTGAACCCCTACTCTACTGCTGTGCCTCTTCTTTACCTGTGGAGTTCCTACCATGCCATTGTCAACTACATGTCCATCAGGGGGTCACCCTAGTCATGGTCATCTGCACCCTCACTACTGGTAACAGCATGCCATACACCATAACAGGGACATAAAGCATGCATCAGTCTGGGGCTATAGGGACCACACTGTTGATTACTTGGGTTGGTCAGTTAGCAACTGAGGCTGGATCTCTTCCCATCTCTGACTGCAAATCATGTAACAATGTACACCCTTATAACTATTGGTCTCTTTTTCTATTAATTATAATGATGTTTCTCCTCCTCTACTACAATCCCCATTTACTGGGGAGAAAAGAAATCTCACCATGGACCTCGTCTGTGGCTGCTAGGAAGGCTGTGAATACTGAATAACATTACCTGGGCAAGGCATATCTAAGAAATCAGGGACTACAACCAGTTTAAGAATTCTCCATAACAATCCTCTCACAATGTTAAGGGGAAGTATTACACAATAATCTGTGGACACAGGCTCTACAACAATGCAGTGCTGCTCACAGAAAACAATCACATCACTAGGGCATCACAGCCCAGGGAATTCTTATAACAAACATGCTTGATCAGATTGATGGAGTCACCTACTGTTCTCTGCATGGGGTTTTCTCCGTCCAACCACTTGCTTACAGCTATTATAAAATTTGCTGGGCCTACCAACACCACTCTCAATAATGACTTGAGAAATATTTGAGGGAAATCACCATCCAATGTTATTCTTCTGGGGGCCTCTTAAGAAACCCTTCACATTCCAGCTTATAGAAGATAGCAACAATAATGAAAAGATCAGCAGGAAAGCTAATGTGAGAGGGAATTTATTGGTGTAGTCACACCACCACCTCACAAGAGGCCACCCCTGAGGTTACTGGAGGTTTTCAAACTTCCTTGACAATTATCCCTAGAAAGGAAGAGAAGTAGCAGGTATACAATGACACACAGCTATGCTATGTCACAACAAACAGACAGAAATGAGCCAATTGCACAATACAGTCAATGCTCATTTTTGGAAAAACTTACCCCACCTGTGAGGATCTCATGTGCCCCATAGTTTCAGACCCAATTTGGTTCACAGCTAAATTAAATTTTTTGCAAATTGTGGAGAGCACCTGAAAAATCTATCCTATGCCCACTAAAATATGCTAATGCTACCAACCATTGGCAATCAGCAGAATCCTCAATCATTAATGAACGCCAATCTGAGCAAGAAAGACCGTACAATTGTATGGTCACTCTTGTATATACCCTCAGCTACAGTAAAACATATCTGCACAAATCTAACTGTATCTTGAGGTTGAATCAAGAACCTGATCTTAGTACATGAAGCTTATTTACCTCTTGCTTGATCTTCCTTTCCAATAAACTTCCCTTACAAAAGGAGCCTATTCGAACCACCTATGTCCAACAACAACATCGACATCTAATAAATTGTGAGACTTACCTCATACAGATACGTGGGTAGTGCTAGGCTGAGCCCATATCCCATTGAGTCGATCCAGGTACTGAAAGTGAGGTGGGTAAACCACAGCTTGACTATAACATATGCTCCTATTCCCACTATTTGAAATGGCATTAACTCACTAAAACTTTTCTTCACAGGAACACAGAGAATATAGGTTGTAAGGGGAGCCCAGTGGGCCTGAAAGAAAATCAAATGGCCTCCCTTATCATAATCTTTCTCCCATCCAGCCCTGGACAATTGTTCCCACACTTGAATTTGGCTCAAAATGCAAGAATAATTTTACTGACAGCAGGACTCTCCCTACTGCCCCAGCAAGCTACACTGGCCACAACTCTCCAGAGCCACAAAGAATTTTCCCAACAGTCCCCACTGGTTTAACCTAGGATCACTAATTTGAGAGGCAGTAGTAACAGCACACATGTGGCACATCACTTGGCAATGAAAAGAAACACAGCCAAATCCAAAGAATTAGCTGCACAAACTATACACCTGCCCAAGGTCTGAAATTTCTCATGGAAGTGTACTTCAGGGCCCATGATGTGAAACTATCCCCCTGGATCAGTAATTAGCAATGCACTTGTTGGTGGACAGCACTTACCAATTTTTACAGGGAGCCAGATCATGTATCAAAGGGGTCATAAGGTCATTCTTTTGACTAAATGGACAGAATGAAGCAAAAACTTATTTTAACATCCATTCTTCTGGTTCTTCCCACGTAGTGGGCCAAGTGGCTAAGAGTAATGCAGCTACATCAATGTTCATAGCTGCTCAATTCACAATAGCCAGATTGTGGAATCAGCCTAGACGCCCTTCAATAGATGAATGGATAAAGATACTGTGGTATGTATACACAATCAAATATTATTCAGCCATAAAGAAGAATAAAATTATGGTATTTGCAGGTAAATGGATGGAGTTGGAGAATATCTTGCTAAGTGAAATAAGTCAATCCCCAAAAACCAAAGGCCAAATGATCTCTCTGATGAGTGGATGATGATACATAACTGGGGGTGGGGGAGGCAACAATGGAGGAAGGATGGATTGTATAGAGGAAAATGAGGGTTAGGGAGGGTGCAGGGGGTAGGAAAGAGAATAGAATAAGACAAAGGTCATTACCCTCTGTACATGTATCATACACAAACAGTGTGACTCTACTTACATACAACCAGAGAAACAAAAGTTGTACTCCGTTTGTGTACAATGAATCAAAATTTTTAAAAAAGAATAGGCTTTGAAACCCTGGTTTATGTCCATGTAGAATGCTAGATCTTAGAAAGCTTTATCACTCACTCCAAACTCAGGCATTGGATATTACAAGGTAATGTCCAACTTAGATTATAACACAACATGGAGCCAGAAGATGGGTTACTACATAAACCAGCCTATGATGGCCCCTGTATACAGGCCCTGATGTTATCACTTCTTTTTGGCAGGCCAAGACTCTTGGCTCAAATCCAAGATTTCATCAAACAAAACGTTCAAATATCCATTTCTATTAAATACTGCCTAAACAAAAAATTTCTTACCCATTTGGAGCTTGCCTGCTTGGCATTCTCCATAAAACTGCACCTAATATCTGCTACCAATAGATATGACAACACTGGAGCTAAAAAGACCCCAAGTTTCTGCTGTTCTTCAGAACTCCATGACCCAGAGACTCCCTGTGATGGGCTCAATTGTAAAATTAATATGCTGAAAATCAACATCCAAGATCTCAGAATATGATTAGACTTGAAGACAGGGTCCTTAAGGAGGTATATAAGGTTTTTAAGTGTGGGCTCTAATCCAATGATGCATGACCTTGAGGACATCAATTAGAGGCCATCAGAACACAGAAGGATGTCTACAATATGCCCTCTATATAAGTTTTGTTTAATCCTTAAAACTGTCTTTTGATATAATTATTATCATATCCATCTTGAATAAAAGAGTTCTAAGTCCAGGATCACACATGTAATAGACAGCAAACCTAGGTTTGAATTGATTCTTATAGACTCAAGATTCTATCCTTTTCCCACTATATTATTCTCATCTTAATTTTGGCATCAACTTTTTTTATTCATGCCAACCTATGCACAAATAACTGAAATGACATCAATCAAGGCATTATAAGGCAAACGTACATATTTCAAACTTGGTATGTATTTCATGATCAATATCAGAAAGATGTTGACAACAGCTATACTTTACTCTTGTCTCAGGGAAAGCTCTCAAGAATATATGCATTGCATATTACTCCTTCAAGTTGTAAAGAAATGGTACCATCTAGAAAAAAAATCAACGCTTACTCTTTAAGGAGGTATCAGTTGATCTTCGTAGACATTCCACTTGTAATTTTTTATCCTTTTTTTACTCGTCATAGTTGCTTATACTACTTTCTTGGGTTACACAGACATAACAGGAGACACGGATGTTTTTTTAATTGAACCTTCAGTTGAATTCCTCACCTACAGTAACGTCAGTCACCAGAGTGGTATTTTAGGAAAATAACCAGTTGTCCGGTGAAGCTTTATCAAAAACTTCTTTAGGGCTGCTTTTTCTTGATCAATCTCCCTGAACCAGATGCTTAAAGATTTCTGGAGTTTTTGAATGTGAAGCCTGGTCCTCTTGTCCTCTCCAAGGTTGTTCACAAGGACCCTCCGCAGGTATATAGGGTCTCCAGATTTCAGGGTGCTCCTCTTCATTATGAAGCCCATTCTTCCTTTCCTCAAACTGTGACCGAGGAGGTTCAAGACAGGACGGTGAAGCTGCCTGGGTCTCTGTAAAATGATTCTTCGGTGTGTTAGAACCACAGCACCATGGGAACAGAGCATCAGAGAACCTTGGAGCTTAGTGACATCAGAGACCTACCTAGTCCAAACTCTTAAATTTACTGATCAGAAGATTTTCAAGTTTGAAGATAAATTATTTCTAGCTTGAGTGATGAGTGTAGTGATGGCTATCCATTACTAACCACCATCTTGTGCTTCTACCTTGGTTGAATGGTCAGTCCATTCAGGGGCTTAAAATCAGGACCAGGATGTTCATGGAAAGAGAAAATTAGAAGGTTGATTTGATAACTGGGTTTTAGAAACTCATTCTTCATTTCCCTATGTATTTACCTAAAGTTTCTGAATGAGATTTTATCTTTATTTACATTAAAAGTGCAACTTAGACAAGAATACTTTCATGAACTATCTTCCATTCATATAATAGGAAACAAGAAACATGTATGTATTTATCTTCACAAAACAAGAAAAAATATAAACTGAGAATCAATGAGATTATCTAAATGGAAAAAGTCAATGCAGATAGGATGGAGAATGGGAGCTAGGTAGGAGGAAAATGAAGACTGCCTCTTTGAGTATAGCCAAATCAAAACATTCTGACATTTAGAAATCCTAATTTTTCCTAACTTTAAAATAGCCCCATCTAACTACACACAATGAAATTTAGGTTTCAGGTTATAGCAAACACTTTTCTTGTTACATATTAGGAAACTCAGAATAGAGGTTTAACTTTGATGGAAAACATTGATCTTACAAATTAATAAACAAGACAGATGCAAAATGAAGGAGGGATGCCAAGTTCCCACCTCTTTACAAGCATCGCAGTGGCAATTAAATTTCACCATGAGTTTGGGAAGGGACATTCAAACCACAGCAGCCATCTTCTTCCTGTGTTCTCAGGTGGTATTTCCTCTATGTGAGCATCTGGGTGTCCCTTTCTCTGTGTTTCCAAATTGCATCTTTTTATAAAGACACCAGGTATACTGTACTAGGGTCCACTCTAACAGCTTAATTTTAGCTTCATCGTCCTTGTAAAGACCCAACCTCAAAATATAGTCACATTCTGAGGCACAAGGGTTAGGATTTAATGTATGAATTTTGGGAAGGGACACAATTCATCACACAGAAGCTGAACTATCCTCATATCCCAAGTGCTGTGTTCCTAGACTACATCCTAGCTCTGCGTTAGAGAGCCAGGCTGAAAATTTCTGGAAAGCAAAAGAAATATTCAGTCCCTCAGTTCTTAGTAAATGAAGTTTTGACAGAAAAAGGAATCTACTTCAAGCATATGCCAACTCTCTGTCACATAACATTTTAAGACTATGTAAAGGAGGAAGCTAACAAGTAAGATGTCAATCTAAGAAGGTTTAGAGTTCACAGTCTTTCAAATTGACTGACGGTTAAGAGTTTGAATATAAAATGTCCCCCAAAGGCCCATGTCTTAAGAGGCCTTGTACTCAGAGTGGCACTTTGAAAGTGGTACATTCATTAGGAGGGGTGCCTAGTAGGATGACTTTAGGTCATTGGTGGCGTGCTCTTAAGGGGGATTGTGGAATCCTTCCCCTTCTTTCTCTTTTGGTTTCCTGGCCACCCTGATGTAACTAGTCCTCCTCTACTATACACTCCTGCCACAAGGTACTGTGCCATCACAGGCCCCAAAGAATGGAGCCAAGTGACCATGTCAGTCTGAAACCTATGAAACCATGCCCCAACACAAATTTCTCCTCCTTAAGCTGATTATCTTAAGTATCTCATCATGGTAATGGAAGCCAACTAACAAGAGGAAAGGAGGTGAGGCTCTAAAACAAAAGAGGACAATATCCAAGGAAAAGGAGATAAAGGAAACAATCAGCAATGTGAAGAGAGAGCGTTCAGAGTGGGAGAAAATCTTCACCACACACACTTCAGATAGAGCACTAATCTCCAGAATCTACAAAGTACTCAAAAATCTTTACACCAAGAACACTAATAACCCAATCAATAAATGGGCCAAGGAAATGAACAGACACTTTACAGAGGAAGATCTACAAGCAATCAACAGATTTGTGAAAAAATGTACAACATCTCTAGTTATCAGAGAAATGCAAATCAAAATCACCTTAAGATTTCATCTTACCCCAATTAGAATGTCTTTTTATTAAGAATACAGGCAACAACAGGTGTTGGCGAGGATGTGGGGAAAAGGGTACACTCATTCATTGCTGGTGGGAGTGCAAGTTGGTGCAGCCACTCTGGAAAGCAGTGTAGAGAGTCCTTAGAAAACTTGGAATGGATCCACCATTTGACCCAGCTATCCCACTCCGTGGCCTATTCCCAAAGGAATTAAAATCAGATTACTACAGTGATGCAGCCACATCAATGTTCATAGCTGCTCAATTCACAATAGCTAGATTGTGGAACCAACCTAGATGCCCTTCAATAGATGAATGGATAAAGAAACTGTGGTATATATACACAATGGAATATTACTCAGCCATAAAGAAGAATAAAATTATGGCATTTGCAAGTAAGTGGATGATGTTGTAGACTGTCATGCTAAGTGAGATTAGCCAATCCCCAAAATCCAAAGGCCGAATGATCTCTCTGATAAGTGAATGATGATGCATAATGCAGGGTGGAAGGGAGGCAAGAATGGAGGAACGATAGATCACATAGAGGGAAGGGAGGGGTGGGTCGGGGTAGGGGGATAAGAATAATAACAGAATGGGACAGGCATCATAGCCCTGTGAACATGCATGAATGCACAGATGGGGTGACTCTACTTTGTGTACAACCAGAGAAACAACAGCTGTACTCCATTTGTGTTCAATGAATCAAAATAAATAAATTTAAATAAATTAAAAAATAAAGACTATTGGATCTTACAGTGCAATCCAGTTCTAACTCAATCCCCATTTCAGATGATTAGCTCCTCAAAAAATGAATATGAAAGGAAAAGTACATAACCTGTGAAGGAAGAAATTCAACACAAAATAAAACATTACTAGATAAAAAATGAGACAAATCAATATGCTTTATGAAAAAGGTAATAAACGAGAATATAAACAGACACACAGACAATACGTTAGAGTCATAAGCAAGTACTTTATTTGAATCATGATTTTTATGTTAAGTAAAATAGAGAAAGTGGTAGACAAAATATTTGAAAGAAGAGAGCATTTCATAGTGGATTGTGTTGTCTTAAAGTAATGAAATGAATATTACACTTGTAAAAATTACAATATCCAAATTAAGAAATCAAATGATTAATTTACTAGCAGATTGGAAGAGAGCAGGGCCTAAAATTAATAGATTGGAAAACATGACCCTAGAAATACCTATAGTGAGGTACAGAATTAACAGAATGGAGAGAAAAAAGAGCAGAGCTTAAGAGACACGTGGGAGAGTCTCAAACGGTTTTCAGAAGGAAAGAGAACAAAATGAGAAAGAAAAAATTTTAAAAAATAATGGTCATGACCATACTACCAAAAACACTATACAAATTCAATGCAATTCCAATTAAAATCCCAATGACATCTCATAGAAATAGAGCAAGCAATCATGAAATTCATTTGGAAGAATAAGAGACCCAGAATAGCTAAAGCAATCCTTAGCAGGAAGAGCAAAGCAGGTGTTATCATAACACCAGACCTTCAACTATATACTACAAAGCAATGGTAACAAAAACGGCATGGTATTGGCACCAAAATAGGCAGGTAGATCAATAGTACAGTACAGAATAGAGGGCACAGAGACAAACCCACATAAATACAGGTATCTCATACTAGACAAAGGCGCCAAAAACATACAATGGAGAAAAGATAGCCTCTTCAACAAATGGTGCTGGCAAAACTGGAAATCTATATGCAGCAAAATGAAACTAAACCCATATCTCTCACCCTGTACAAAACTCAACTCAAAATGGATCAAGGACCTAAGAATTAGATCAGAGACCCTGCACCTAATAGAAGAAAAAGTAGGTCCAAATCTGCATCATGTCGGGTTAGGACCAGACTTGCTTAACATGACTCCTAAAGCACAAGAAATAACAGCAGGAATCAATAATTGGGATAGATTCAAACTAGAAAGCTTGTTCTCAGCAAAGGAAACAGTCATCAATGTGAAGAGAGAGCCTATAGAGTGGGAGAAAATCTTTGCCATACACACTTCTAATGGAGCACTAATCTCCAGAATCTACAAAGTACTTGAAAATCGAGTGTCTCCTGGGCAGTCTGGCCTGGAGGGGCTGGAGTCTCTGGCTCCGGAGGTGAGTTTGGTCCCTTCAGCGCCATTTTGCAGCTTCCCTGGCAGAGAGTGACCATCTGGGACTTCCTGAACCTGCAGAGCCGAGCTCTGGTCTTCACAGCCACTGCGCGGCATCTCCTGGGTGGACTGGCCTGGAGGGGCAGGAGTCTCTGGCTCCAGCGGCTGCCTCTGCCCAGAAGCATTGATCATTCCCAAACTGGAGGAAGTGGGAGAGCAGCTTTCTTGGGTCACCGCTTGATCAAGCACCTCTCAAACATCAGGTGAGTTACTGGAAACCTGCAGGTACACTCTAAGTCTTTACAGGAAAATTGCATTCCCTCTGATTCCCACTACTAGAGGGGAAGATACATGAGCAACATGAGAAAACACGGGAAGAAAGTGTCCCAAGCAAATCTAGATGATATATCAAGAGAACCCAAAGACAGCATGGTAGAAGGAATGACAGAAAGGGAGTTCAGAATGTTCATAATTAAAATGATCCGAGAAGAGAATGATGTGATGAGACAGCAGATTCAGGCTATGAATAATCAGCTAATAGAGCAATTGCAGGAAGCAAAAAATTATTTCAATAAAGAGATAGAAGTTCTGAGAAAAAAACAAACAGAAATCCTTGAAGGAAACAATAAACCAAGTGAAAAACTCAATAGAAAGCATAATTAACAGAATAGATTACTTGGAAGACAGAACCTCAGACAATGAAGACAAAATATTTAATCTTGAAAACAAAGTCTACCAAACAAAGAAGATGGTTAGGAATCATGAACGAAACCTCCAAGAAATATGGGACATCACGAAAAGACCAAATTTAAGAGTTATTGGGATTGAGGAAGGCACAGAGATACAAACCAAGAGTATGAATAATCTGTTCAATGAAATCATATCAGAAAATTTCCCAAATATGATGAATGAGAAGGAAAATCAATTACAAGAGGCTTACAGGACACCAAACGCACAGAATTGCAACAGACCCACACCAAGGCACATTATAATGAAAATACCTAACATACAAAACAAAAATAGAATTTTAAGGGCTGCAAGAGAAAAGCATCAGATTACCTACAGGGGGAAATCAATATGGATATCAGCAGATTTCTCAGCCCAGACCCTAAAAGCAAGAAGGGCCTGAAAAAACATATTTCAAGCTCTGGAAGAAAATGGATGCCAACCAAGAATCTTAAACCCAGCAAAACTTACCTTCAGATTTGATGACAAAATAAAATCCTTCCATGACAAACAAAAGCTTAAAGAATTCACAAAGAGAAAGCCTGCCTTACAGAACATCCTCAACAATATATTCGAGGAGGAAGAAACGAAAAACCACAATCTCAGTCAACATGGGGAGGAATTACCCTAAAGAAAGAGTCAATCAAAGGAGAAACAAAGTTAAGCTAAAAACCCCAAAAAAACTAAATGGCAGGAAATACAAGTCATATCTCAATAATAGCCCTGAATGTAAATGGCCTAAACTCATCAATCAAAAGACATAGACTGGCAGATTGGATTAAAAAGAAAGACCCAACAATATGCTGCCTTCGAGAGACTCATCTCATAGAAAAACATGCCCACAGACTAAAGGTGAAAGGTTGGGAAAAAACATACCATGCATATGGACTGAGTAAAAAAGCAGAAGTTTCCATCCTCATTTCAGAAAAAGCAGACTTCAAGCCAAAGTTAGTCAGAAGGGGTAAAGAAGGATATTTCATACTGCTTAAAGGAAGCATAAATCACCAAGACATAACAATCATAAATATTTATGCACCAAACAATGGTGCATCCACGTACATCAATCAGACCCTTCTCAATTTCAGGAACCAAATAGACCAAAACACAATAATACTGGGGGACTTTAACACTCCTTTCTCACCACTGGACAGATCTTCCAAGCAAAAATTGAACAAAGAAACCATAGGACTCAATGACACAATCGATAATTTGGACTTAACAGACATATATAGAATATTCCATCCATCAAAAAGCGAATACACTTTCTTCTCAGCAGCTCATGGGTCCTTCTCTAAAAGAGACCATATGTTCTAGTACCAAGATGGCGGATTAGAGGAAGGCTGCATTCCTACTTGCTCCGTGGATTCCTACTTACTCGGGATTCAAACAGCAGGAATATGACTCTCAACAAGACTTTATATTCAAAGCACATATAAGGGGTCCCCAGGTGCCGCTCCAGAACCAACTCAGCCGGGCTGGGCTTGGCCCGCCGCGGGCAGCTACCATCCGGAAGCGCCAGACCCTGCAGCTGCTTCGGAGCAACCGACCTGGGTCTGCGCCAGCCAACAAGTGAGTGCGGGTCCCCAGTAGCGCTTTGGAGTCACTGGCCGTGGCTCCAGCACCAGCCTGCGGCCTCCCAGGCAGAGACCGAGCATCTCAGGCTACCTGGGGCATTCAGAGGCGTCCGGGAAACTCTGGGAACGC
>JAJEJO010051408.1:0-82846 GCA_020662805.1 Glaucomys volans
GCCTGTGTACTCTTGCTATGTCGTATTGCACGACATAGGCTTTACTTCATCTGTCCACTTGGTGCAACTGACTTCACCTCCATAATGTGTGGATCATGGCTGCTTCTCCCTGGACAGGTACAGCCTGGGACTGACCGCTTGGTGGGCTTCCTGGGCAGTGGAGGAGGGCGGCCATGTGACTTGTCTCAGCCAACGCCTTGTGGGAGGAGGAGGCTGAGCTCTCAGGCAGGCTTTCTGGAGTCCTGGCCCGGGAGGCAGAGGCACTTGGCCTTGTGGCCTGGATCCTGAAGAGAAGTGTAGAGGACTGGTCAGGTCCGAGTGATGGATGAGGGACGCAGACCAGCAAAGAGCATCTGTTGTTTTAAGCCACTGGAGAGTCAGGGGTCCTTTGGTCTTTCTTTTGTGGTCCCTGTCATCACGGAAGAGCAGTCCCTGCTGCCTGAGTCCTGTAACCCCACCATCCTCCCTGATGGAAAGAAATGGAGAAAGCCTGACCCCGTCAGCTGTCCCCTGGAGACGGCTGCCGATTACGAAGGTGGCACCTGGCAGGAAGGGGGCTGCTTGCTTTGTTTCCCGTAAACTAATTTTTAAGGGAAAGAAGTTCAAATATGAATAATAGGCCACACAAAGTCCCAGGCGCTGGGGAGGTCGCCCACTCCTGAGGCCAGGGCTGTCCTGCAGATAGACGTCATCTTTGGTGACAGTGTGCTGAAGAGGAGGAAGGGTCCCCTGCTGTCACTGGGTTAGTGTCATTCAGCCTCTGCCTTGAGCCAGTTCCTAGGGGGACAGGCCTGGTGTTTGGAATCATTCACATGGATCATCTCTGCATAGCAGCTTTTCTAGACTTTTCCAAGCCTGGAAACTTTGCAGGAAAACAGTGGTCCTGTGGTCAGCCAAGGGACCCGGGGCAGCGGGCGTCGCCTGTGTGGCCCTGCACACCGCTCTCTCCACACTGCTCAGCCCCCAGTTGTTGCTTTTGGGTTGCAAGGAATCTGTGACTAAGCCTAGGCCCACTGTGCGCCATCCTCGAGTTCTCCCGCCATCATGGATGTGTGCCTGGGGTGCGCCCCACGCCTGCAGGCCTGGGAGGGAGGCCAGGCTGAGCCAGGCCCAGGACACGAAGCCCAAGACAGAGGAGAGGCAAGCCCGTCAGTGCCAGGGCCACGGGAGCAGGTCCCAAGCACAGCGGCCTAGGAGCCGGGATCCTGTGGCCTTGCAGTTCTGGGGTCAGAAGGGCAAATCCAGGGGCCAGGAGGCATGGTTCCTCCAAGGCTTGAGACAACTCCTGGGCATCTCCATCTGCTGATGTTGGTGGTCCTGGGTCTGAGGAAGCTTCCCTGGCCTCAGCCTCCATCCTCACGTGGGTTCTTCCTGTCCTGTCTCCTCTTACAAGAACACTGGCCACATTGAATCAGGACCATTATGGCCAATCCACTCCAGCATGACCTTATCTTATGACATATTGTTTTCTCCCTCACCTCCACCATGGGGATTGAACCCAGGGGTGCTCTGCCACTGATCTACATTCCGTCCTTTTTATTTTTTTTTAAAAAAGGTCTCACTAAGTTCCTGGAGCTGGCCTCAACCTTATGATCCTCCTGCATCAGCCTCCTGAGCTATCTGTACAGCTGGACTCGGAGAGACTGACGTACACTGCTCATCTTTATGCTCCTGGTTTCTCGCACAGCATCTCACTCAAAGTGAGGGTTTAATGAATGCATTTGCAACTGAATACAGTTGAGTTACCAATAATTTGTTATTTCCAGTGTGCAGAACTGTCCTTGCCACCCTTATCTACACCTGCCTCAGGACCTTCCCACATCCCATTCCCTCTCCCTGGGCCTCTCTCCAGCTTTCTTCAGGGCTGTCACCCAGGCAGAGGAACCTCTTTGACCTTCTTGAGTGGAATCCCATCCTCTGCAGGCAAACCTCTGCGAGTCGTCACCTACTGATGGCATTTGTTTATTTGTATCTCCTCATCTAGTTCCCTGTAAAGGACTTGTCATTTGTGTTCGGTGCTGTTTCCCCAGAACTCAGTAAAGATCTTATTAGGAAAAGATACACAATAAAAATGCACTGGCTGAAATTCTGGCATTTGCTGGTAAATGGATGGAGTTGGAGATTATCATGCTAAGTGAAATAAGCCAAACCCAAAAACCAAAGGCTGAATGTTTTCTCTGATATGCGGAAGCTAATTCACAGTAAGTGGGGGCTGGTGGATAGGGAAGAATTGAGTTACTTTATATTAGGTAGAGGGTAGTGGAGGGAGGGGGAGGGGTTTGGGGTAGGAATGATAATAGAGTGAACAGACATTATTACCCAATGTGCATGTAAGTCTCCATGACTGATGTGATCCTGCAATGTGTATGATCAGAAAAATGAGCGATCATGCTCTACTTATGCATGATCTATCAAAAAGTATGAATGCATTCTCTGCTCATATACAACTAATCAGAACAAATAAAATAAAAAAATTATAAAAATGCACTGGCTGGCTGAGATAGGTCCGATTGCCAAGCTCTTCCAGTATTGGATGTTATCAATGAGCCTCTGGAGCAGTCATAAAACTTGTGCTGTTGAGACTGACTGCATGGCCTGTCTAAACCAGCCAGAGGCCTGGGCAAGCAGGGGTGGGGGGATACCGCACCCCATCTCTCAACCTCTTGGTTGCACGGATGCCTGAGGTGGCAGGAGGGGCTCCCAAAGGGAAGTATTAGCGAGCATGATCGTCAATCTAAATCCACCTTCCAGGTTGTCCAAAAGCAACTCAGTCCCTAGAAATGTCGAAAACATGTGTTCTTGACTGAAAGGTGTGCAGTCAATTATTTCCTGGGCCTGCAAAGGTCGAGTTCGTGGTTTCTAATTCTGCTCACACCAAGGAACACTGACATGGGATGCAGGGACCAGAGCCGGCACCCTGACAGCAGTCACGTGGTCCACACCCCAGCCTGATAGCTTCAGGTTCACGTCTGCGGCACTGCTTTCTCAGCACTGCTTACAGAAGGCACGGCTGAGGCTCAGAGCCTACAGGATCTCATCCAGGACTGAGGGAGGCAGAGCTGGAACTGAGAAAGGATTTTACCATCATGGAGTTGGTCCCAGCCCACGATCCCTTCCCAGCCCCTGGTAGGGTCACATCTCCAGTCTTCTTGGACAGTCTCAACATGCAGGTAAAGTCTGCATTCTTTGGAGCCATTTAATAAAAAATTAACTGTAAATTTCACTCAATCCTTTTTATTACTGTATTCCTCTTGATTGCATCAGTGGACTAAAAACTGATCTGATCAATTTTACATGGTGCAGAATGTCTATGGTTCAAGCAAAAGTATGAAACTTAGGTAAGTCCAGTTTTGATCACGCAGATGCTGTGTTTTCTGGGGCTCACAGGGACAGACTCTATGGCAAAGAGCACAGGACCTCTGGTAGACATCTCATGGAGAAGACCCTTAGGAAGGTCTATAAAACTACTCCCCACACCTTCCATAGGGGAGAGATTCATTGCATCATAGTACAGATGTATTGCTAATCTTTTGAAGTCATTCTTGAAAGAACTCTAGTTTCAAAAGTCTGTTATATTAAATGAAAAAAGCAAGGAATGCAAAACAATATTTAGCATGCTGCAAATTTTGCAAAGTGCTATGTGTGTGTGTGCGCACGAGTGTGTCTGTGTGTCTGTGTGTGTTTAGAGAGCTCAGAACTGTCAGGGTTTCACAGTGGAAGATGCTGAGTCTGGCATTGTGTGTGTTTTTTGTTTTCTGTCTTAGAATTCCCCAAGTTCTAAAATTCTCTATAATGGATGCACATAAAATGTATAAAAATAAATTTGCTTTGATTCTATTTCCCTCTGTCAAAGACAACTCAAATAATAAACCATTCCATAGGAGAATTCTGCTTTTAGTTAAACTGGTCTGGACGATCCAGAAAGATGAGCTTCTATATGTATAATAAGAAAAATGAGAGATTATACTCTATTTACATATAATACTGACACATAATAACTGACCCAAGAACCTGGAAAGTGGTAGCGTATGTATCGTGTGCTCACGTGTGGGCTTGCATGTGTGCATATACACACAGACATAAGCATATACCTGTGACTGTCTGCCTGTCTGTCTGTCTATTTTCTCATTCCTCCCAGCATCAGCACCTCTTCTCTTCTGTCTTTAGGAACGCCCTGCCTTAGGAGCAAGGGGGCACGGGATGGGTAAAGCCTTCCTCACTATAGAAGGTGGCCCTCTGGTCAAAGTGCACTCCTGAGCATGGGATCCACAGAATAGAGGGATGGGTCCCTGTGACAGTGGGTGGCAGGGGCAGCTCTTTGTGTGGGTCACAGCTGCAGGGTGGTGGAAGAGTCCCTCTGCAGTCTTGACACTGACCCCAGAGGCCGTCTTTTTGTTTGTTCATTTTCTTTTTTGGTACCAGAGATTGAACCCAGGGGCATTTAACCACTGAGCCACATCCCCAGCCCTTTGTTTAAATGTTTTGAGGCAGGGTCTTGCTCAGTTGCTTAGGGCCTTGCTAAGTTTCTGAGGCTGGATTTGAACTTGCGATCCTCCTGCCTCAGCCTCCCAAGTCACTGGGATTACAGGCGCGCACCACTGCTCCCAGCTCCCTGAGACTGCCTTTGCCCCAGCGGCGGGATGTGTTGTCTGGGTTTCGTTGCGGGTTCTGCTGCTCAGTATTCTGTCTCCCATTCTGTAACTGCAGCAGTTGCCCACAGCCCTGAGGGACTGGGGCGCCTGCCGCCTGATGGCGCATTCGGTACCATTCGGAACTCGACCCTGAGACTCACAGGAATCCTAGTTCAGGCTGCGGACACAAGATCCAGGAAAGTGTCTGCGGCAGATCCTGAGGAGGAAGTGACTTCCTGCGTTGGAAGCCTGAGTCCATCAGTGAGCTTGGCTGACAGGTCAGGAGAAGCAACAGTAGTAAATATTTTATTAGCATTTTGAATCTTGCTAATGGGAAAGCCAAGTATTTCAAAAGCAGGGAGAGTCATGTTCAGCGCAGACCATCCCCGGGTGCTCAGTACTCGTTCTTAGGTCTCTCGTGGAGTAAGCAGAGAAGTCTGCCAGGAGCTCCGTGGGCAGGATGTCTTCAAGACTGATTTCCACCAGAGGCACAGTCAATGGAAGGCTACCTTCATGTGTTAGCTAATATTTCTCCATCTAGGAAATGAAATGAGTGGCTTTTTCATATGTTTTTTCAAAAATGAACTGCTAAAATGCATTAAATATAATGACTCATTACTGAATCTTCCATCCTGAAGATTAGAGGCCTTACAAACCAAAGAAAAATACCCAGTGACATGGACAAAACCAAAGCCTGTTGCACCATGTCCTTGGCTGAAGCATAGTGCTTGCATTGTCTTCTCGTAGACTATTTGTAAAAGTCACCTCTCAGGAAAGAAAATCAGACTTAAACGACTGAAAAACAGTCATATTTTTCTTCCCTAAAAGTGAATATGGTTTGCTCATTTTCTTTCAAGAACTGTTAAAGAGCTTGGAGCTTTCAGGGATAGGGCCAGCTGGGAGGAAGGGGAGGTCATCCTAGGGGTTGGGGGCCCAGAAACAGGGATGGGACACCCATTGGAGTTCCCCAACATTTTCTCTGAGGCTCTGCATGGGTCCCCATGACGCATCATGCCCAGGTCCACAGTCGTGGACTTCATGCTAACCACAACTTGGGAAGCTCCTCTGTCAAGTCAGTCAAGTTATCACATGTGAGTCCTCTCAGGAGGGAACAACCCCAGACGCTCTGCCCCTGAGAACTCCCTTCTGTGGTGTGAGAGGGGCGCAGTGCTTCCCATCCACTCATCCCATAATTTCTTGCTAAGAACTCAAAAATCAAAAGTGCAAAAATACTGCAATAGCCATAAACAGCATATTGCTTATTTCCAGAAATACATAAAACATAGTAAAATCTCACTTGAAAAATCTAGCATAGTAAAGTAAAAATTATTTTAAACATTAGCATTTAGGAAACACTTAGCTGGAACATCCAGGCTCTTCTCACAGGGAGCTGAAGGCCGGGCGTGGTGGCGCACGCCTGTAATCCAAGCGACTTGGGAGGCTGAGTCAGGAGGATCGCGAGTTCAAAGCCAGCCTCAGCAACTTAGCGAGGCCCTTAGCAACTCAGTGAGACCCTGTCTCTAAATAAAATACAAAATAGGGCTGGGGATGTGGCTCAGTGGCCGAGTGTCCCTGAGTTCAATCCCTGGTTCCAAAAAAAAAAAAGGGAGCTGAGGCTGGGACCGGAAGCAATAAACTAGGTGAGGAAGGAAACCCGCGGCGTCCCAGCCCTGCTGCCAGCGAGCTAGGTGGGAAGGAGAGGCCGGGGCAGGCCGGGACAGTGGTGTCAGAGTCCGTGTTCACTTTGTCTTTGTGCTCACTGCCCCTGCTCCATGCGGGTGCTGGAAACGGGAGCACACCCAGCCAGCAAGGTCCATGTCCTTCCCAGCTTTGTAAAATTTATTTTTTGTATACCCTCATTTATCATGCTCTTATGATAAAAAAAATCCAACACTCCTTGCCCAGCTTTTCCACATGCACATTATTGTTAGTCAATCGACTGTGGCATGGCACACCAGCCCTTCTGAGCCCCATCTAACTGCAATTCAGTACTTAATGCACCTTCTCCCCATGCCTTCCTCCTCCCAGGGAGAAAGTTCTAGAAGGAGAGACGCTTTATGCTTAGGGCATGTGGAGTGGCAGTGTGGTCTGGTGGGCAGGATGCACGTTCTAGAACTGGAAATGTCTTGCTGGAGTTCCCACGCTCTGGTCGTGGGCAGGACAAACACCCTAGAACTGGGAACATCTCCTGGACAGGATGCACACCCTAGACCTGGGACAGGTCATGGGCAGGATTCAGGTCCTTAAAATGAGAAGGTGTCATGGCCAGGACACTTGCCCAGACCTGGGAAGGTGTCCTGTGCAGGATGCACACCCCGATCTGGGAAGGTGAGGTCAGACCTGCCATCTCTGTGTCTATAGTGGTACATTAGGTGGGTCATTCTGTAAACTTAGGTAATGCAATCTTTCAAAGGTGGGGAAATAGCTAATGTTCAGACACCAAGGGACTTCATATATCATAGCTGTTGTAGTTGTTGGCATCCCTGGCCGGAGACAGATCTGGAGAGCCTGCAACCACATTTCTCATGGTAAAAGTCCATTTTAACAACTGTTCACATTTTCATTCCCACAGGCCTTATGGCTGGAGAGAATTACCTGATTTCCAAAGTTTCACACATGGAAGGCACAGCTGCTCCAGCCCTCTTGCTACCCTAGATGTATGTAAAGACAGACTGATTTTTATTATGTATTACCACAACTTCATTCTTGCAACATTCAATAAGCAACTCCTATTACAGATTCCTAGAGGAATCAAAGATCTTAGTTTACAAGAAAAAGAAGTTCAATACAGAACAGCTACTAGAACATACCATCCGAAATGGTGAGATCAGGATATGATTTTGTCATACCCGTGATGGACAAGATGGCTAGTGATCCTTAAGGAAAAAGCTAGGTCTCCAGGGGTTGAGGGTTCAGGACTTACTTTCCACAGCAAGCCCAGGCCAAAGGGTTTGAACCCAGAGCAGGATCCACAGGCTCAGCGGGAAGTCCCGAGGCTGGGTTTCAGGTCTGTTCTCCCGGAGGCCCAGCCTGTAGACCTGCATCTGGTTCTGCTTTGGCTCTTCTGGCACCAGCTCTAGTTTCAACCCAGCTTTCTCTCTGATGGCCAAATGGAACAACCACTCAAAACTCTCCATAGAACCATCCAGAAGGGACAAAGAAGCATCTTTCCTTGGCCTGAACTGGACTGTCTTCCCCTCTGACAACACTGTACCAGGCAGTTGGTGCCGTGTAGGTAATTCTGATAAGATCCAAGAGTCCTGACCCTCCTCCAGGTGTGTGCACAGGAGGCCCAGAGGAGGGCCAGGTGGTCTGATTAGCTACTTAGGGGAATGGGTGTTTAGATCATGACCATAGTGCCACCACAGAGAGGTCATGGGGAAGATGGAACTGGCAATCTTGGAAAGTCGAAGGCTCTATATTATAGATTCAAAGGGTCGCTGATAGTCAAAGTGCATGGGCAAGGTCAAGTCTGCAGAAGCCAGACTGCCTGGGACCCACCTCAGTTCTGCCCTAGGCTAGCTGTGGGACCCTCATCAGATTACCAAGCTGTACCTGCAACACGGTACAACAGGATTGCAGTGCAACACAGTACAACACCGTACGCAGTTGAGCAGGATTGCTCGAAGACTGAGTAAGCTATGCAGGGTAACCCCAGGAAGCCCTGTGCCTCTCACCCAGTAAATACCACCCCATAGCTACTCTGTTTCTCAGCCCAGGCTTCTGTCCACATCAGCATCCTACCTGCCTGAGCCCTGATGCACAGCACGAAGGAGAGGAGGGAGAAGCAGGAAATGATTTTGCAAGGGGCAATAAATAGAGACCGCCGTCACAGAATGAGAGCTCCCTCAAAGTGAAAGAAAATGCAAGTTGAGTTTGAGAAAATGGTTTACGATGAGGTAAAAGAAACCTGGGGTATTACAGCTCGTGTTTCTTAAGTTGCGACATCAGGTCCCAGAAGCATTTGGAAATGTTTCCTTGAGCATTAGCTAGTCAGTTCAGACGGAATCCCACGTCTGTCTGGAGCAGTGCTTTCTTGCTGCAGTGACTAAATGATATCACCACAACAAGGTTAAAGGAGGAAAGGTTTATTTGAGGGCTCACGGTTTCAGGGGTCTTAATCCACAGAAGGCTGGATCCATTCCTCAGGGCTCAAGGTGAGGCTGAACATCACGGTGGAGGTGTGACAGAGGGAAGCAGCTCACACCATCAGGAAGCAGAGAGAGAGAGAGAGAGAGAGAGTCTCCACCCTACAGACTCAAAATATACCCTGAAGTCATGTCCCAATTCCCATCTCCTCCAGCCACATTCTGCCACTTCGATTAATCCCATCAGGGATTAATTCACTGGTTGGGCTAAGACCCTCACCACCTAGTCATTTCTCCTCTGAACCTTTTGCATTGTCTCACATGTGAGCTTTTGGGGGACACCTCACACCCAAACTGTAACATTCTGCCTCTGGCCCCTAAAAGCCCACACTCATCTGAAAATGCAAAATATATTTAGTCCATTTTTCAAAAGTCCCTATAGTCATGCCAGGCGTGGTGGCGCACGCCTGTAATCCTAGCGACTCAGAAGGCTGAGCCGGGAGGATCACAAGTTCAAAGCCAGCCTCAGCAACTTAGCGAGGCCCTAAGCAACTCAGTGAGACCTTGTCTCTAAATAAAATACAAAAAATAGGGCTGGGGATGTGGCTCAGTGGTGGAGTGCCCCTGGGTTCAATCCCTGGTTCCTAAAAAAAAAAAAAAAAAAAAAAGTCCCTATAGTCTCAATAGTTCCAAGATTGCTCAAAGTTCAAGTCCACAGTCTTCTCTGAGGCTCAGACAATGTCTTAATGTGAGCTCCTATAAAATTAAAAGCAATTTACAAATACCCAACATATAAAGGCACAGAGTAAACATTTCCTTTTGTAAAAATAGGGACATAGAAAGAAGGGATAGGGCCAAAGCAAGACCAAAATCCAGCTGGGCAAACAAGTCCTGAAGCCCCATGTCCTGCATCTGGGGCACATGGCACCTTGATGCTCTCTCCTTCGGACATGTGTAACTCCGCCCTATGGCCTTTTTCATTGAAGTTCAAGTGGGCTTTCTGTTAGCTGGTTTCTGCTTGTTTCCTGCAGCTTTCCTAGGACGATGTCCCATGTAACTGGCATTTCTTAATCTCGGGGTTCTCCACTGCAGCTTCGACTTCCTCCTCACCTCTCCACACTTTGCCTTCCCAGGGGTGCCTGCAGGGACTCCAACCCTGCTGCACTGTGCCTGGCCTCCCAGGCCTTCCTTTGAAATCTTGGTGGAAGCCTTCATGACCCCCTAACTCCAACATCCTACATTCCTGCAGAATGAGCACCACGTGGTTGATGCCAAGGTCTGACACCATCTGGAAGAGCAGCCAAGCCTCCAGGGGCCCTGGCTGCAGCAGCCTGAGGGTCTGGGTGGCTGAGCATGCTGAAAAAACTTCCTAGGCCCCCTCGTGCAAGAAGGGTGCCCCACTACTCTCAGGAGAATTTTCACCGTTACTCCCTTGAGCTCGAGGTGGGTGGTCTTGCCACCTCCTGAGGTGCCCTCAAGCCATCTTTCTCATTGTCTCCAGGCATGGTCTTCAGCATTCTTTTAGTGGAGGTAACGTCCTTCACAGCTGCAACTTCCTTAGTCCTAGTTTACTCCTGCCTTTCAAATCTACTTTTTAAAAACTTTCTTGCTCTGCTTTCTGCTCCTGATTATTGCAATAAATTTGGCTGAAAGCCGCCCACAATATCCATGCCACTTCCTGAGTGCTATGCTGCCTAGGCATTTCTTCAGTTGGATTAAGTCTGTTGCTTCTAAAATCAATCTCATAGAAAGTCTGTGGGCAAAACACAGACAACTTCTCAGCCAAAACATAACATGAATGACCTCTACTCCAAATTCCAATAGAGTCATCCTTCTCTGAACCCTCTTGAGCAGTGTCTTCAGGGTCACGGTACTATTGCCATTCTGGTCTACTGAACTCCATCCAGAATCAGCCATTAATCTCAGCTTACAACAATCTAAGGCATTTCCAGATTGCATTGCTATGCATCTCAAAATTCCTCCCACCAATTCCTAAAAATTCCAAAAATCTTCTGAAATACATGGTCAGGTTAGTCATAGCAATAACCCCACTCCTGGTACCAATTTCTGTTTTAGTCAGCTTTTTGCTGCTGTGACTAAATGATCTGACCAGCACAATTATAGAAGAGGAAAGGTTTATTCGAGGGCTCACAGTTTCAGAAGTCTTAGTCCATAAAAGGCCAGCTCCATTCCTCAGGGCTCAAGGTAAGGCAGAACATCATGGTGGAAGAGCTTGGCAGAGGGAAGCAGCTCACATCATCAGAAAGCACAGAGAGAGAATCTCCACTCTCCAGATACAAAATATATACCTGCAAACCACACCCCAATTCCAATCTCCTCCAGCCACAACTTGCCACGTCAATTAATCTCACCAGGGATTAATTCACTGATTGAGTTAAACAGTCATTTTTCCTCTGAACCTTCCTGTATTGTCTCACATGTGAGCTTTTGGGGGACACCTCACATCCAAACCAAGTGCTGTTTCATATCTTTACCATTGTTCTAGTAACAGCTCTCTGCCTGTGCTGGTTCATTTTGTGTCCACTGGTCTAGCCTGGTGCCCAGATATCTAGTCAGACATTACTCTGGGTGTTTCTGTAAGACTGTTTTGGGATGAGTTATATTTAATACAGTAGATTCTGAGTGAAACAGTGTCCCCACCATGTGGGTGGGACTCATCTCGTCAATGGAAGGCCTGAAAAGAACAAAGATGCTCCCCCACCCAAAAAGGAGGGGATCTTCTTGCAGATGCCTTTGGACACGTCCACAGCCCAGGCTTTAGCTGCTGCTCCACAGCAGAGTCCCTTCATACCCTGGCCACATGGCACAATCCCTGGCAACGTGCTGTAGGGGAAGGGCCTTCATTAGGTTCCTCCTCTGGGTTTCTGTGACGAGGGCAAACCGTGTCCTGTGCCTGGCCAGATTCTCACATGCTCTCTGTTTTACAAACCTTCCTGCTACCCTTGGACTTGGGCATGAGCATCTGCCCTTGGCTCTGCTGAAGGTCAGATCTAGTTCAAGTCAGTCAGTACCCAGCAACCTCGAGCAGCTGCACTGTGCCCTCTTTCTCTCTCTCTCTCTTTTGTTCTCTGTACTGAGGATGAAACCCAGAGCCTCAAGCATCTAAGGCAGCAAGTGCTCTACCACTGAGCTATGTCCCCAGTCCTGCGCTTGGTTTTCCTGTCTTTTCCTGAGCTGTATGAACAGTCCTGCCGCTGTCCAATCTATCTCATCAGCATGACTGACAAGTCTGATGTGCAGTCCCACCTGTCCGTCATCCCTCTTCTGTGTCTGTACTGACATTCTGATTCTGAAATGCGGGCCGTCCAGAATCCGTGCTATGTAGGGGAAACAATTCCCTTCCTCATACAGGGACTGGGGTTTATGTTTTGGGTTTTCCTTAAATCTGTCTCCAGAATTACCCAGGAAATGCCCCTTGGATGTCATTCTTCGTCATCTTCTGCTGAACATGCTGCCCTTCTGTTTGACTGTGTAGATTGGAGCATCTGACTCACCCTCTGTCCAGGCTGGTGTCTCCACCTCTTCCCTTTTTGGAACCAGTTGAAGATATTTCTATCACGCTTGACCAGT
Source organism: Glaucomys volans (assembly GCA_020662805.1). NCBI lineage: Eukaryota > Metazoa > Chordata > Mammalia > Rodentia > Sciuridae > Glaucomys > Glaucomys volans. Next base: position 12,311 of record JAJEJO010051408.1, read on the forward strand.
TTTAATGGAGTTGAAGGCCACAGGCCTCAAGAAGCTTTAAACATGTTAATTTATTAAGCAATCTGCTAGTCTCCTTAAGCAAACCTGTCCATTAAATTTCTTAGGCACACACTTCAAAGGTATATCTTATTTTTAAACTTACACGTCAATGGTTGTCGTAATTGCTCAGCGTGAAGGAGGGAAAATCTCCCTGGAGAATGGAAGTGTGTGTGCTCACCAAGCCCCAGAGCGTTCCACCACCCCCAGGTGATCGTGCACAATTCCGAGGGTGCCAGCAGACTTTTGGGAGCCCACTGCCGAGAGCGCCACTTCTCAGTGCCTGACGGCTGTGCAGTCATTATGACATCTCTCATGGACAACTTCTAACTAGCAACCAATGGCAGGCTGCAGTTTGGGGGTGGATGAATTATTTTTTATAAAATCACAGGATATTTAAGAAAATTTCTTACTTGTTTACTTGCATTCCTCTTTATGCTCTTGATGGACAGGATGCTGAAAACTGCCTTTAACAGCTAGCCAGTCTTACCTGGAGAAGATTCCCAAGTGCCCAGCCATTACCAGCATGCTGCTGATGGCTGGAGCAGTACAAGTCACTCCGGTGACCATGAGATGTCAACTCCCTACTGTTCCCAACGCAGGTTTTGGAGATTTGACCATCATACATGCAAAGGGCCTCCTCCGAGTGTGGTCTTGGGGAAGCTACACCTGAAAGGGGGCTCAGGACGGCTCTGCCCATCGCTTAATCAGGTGAATGGCATCTTCTGCTCCTGAGGAAGCAAACGCAGAGAGAAGTCCTGGAGCCACCTCCCCCTGCTTCTCCCCAGGACCCGATGGGCTTTGGCTCTGACGCCCTGCTGTTCTTCACCCAGGAGCTAGATGCCCAGTGTCTCCGCCGGGATGTCCTCTGGCACCCTGCATAGGGCACAGCGGCTGTGATCTCACTCCTGCTCATTCATGGGTATCTCAGGGCTCTAGGGACACAGGACCAGCCAGATGGGAGGGCCCCTGCCTCTCACTGGCCCTGTGTGAGCCAGGAGCTCCTAACTCCTCGTGACGCCTTAGCTACATGCTCTAGAACACCACCCAGGTGGCAGGGAAGCACCGTGTGGCTGGGTGACTCTCCCATGGTCATGCGGTCAAAAGTCTCAAAGCCCTTGAAGCACTTGAAACCAAGTGAACTTGAAACACACACACACATTTCGGCCGGGCCTGAGGACTCGGGATCACCTGTGACGTGGAGTTTGCCCAGAGCTCCAAGGGCAGAGGGCCCGAACCCTAAACCAGGCCTGGGGCCTCTGCTGCCACCCACCGCGACTCTTCCCCTCCAGGAGGGAGGCTCTCCAAAGAGGCCTTTTCTAGGACTGAAATATTAACTGTGCAGAGAAAGCCGTCATGATCTGCTCTCCTCAGCAGCCCTCCTTCGCCCACTCCTCTGTGCACGACAAGGTGACGTGGGCCAGGCAAAAGCTGACTGCACTCTTCTGCCCACCAGCCTCCCCCTCCCCACCTGCCCGCGAGTGGCCACCCCTCTGCCCTGGATGTGTGCAGCTGCTCCCAGCCCTCCGACTCTTCTCCTGAGCCCCCAGGACGCCTGTGGGCGAGGGCAGGTTCCTCCGGTGGGTCACCCCTGCTTCCAACTGCACATCCTGGGAAAGGCCTCCTGCTGCTTCAGGCCCCAGCCTGAGCGCAGCCACGGGGCTCACACTCCTCGCCCTCAAGGCTCGGTGACAGGCCAGCCCCATCACATGGACCCCACTGAAGTGAGCCCACTCACAGGCTTCCAGAGGCCGCCACCGGGCTCTGCCAGCCTCCTGGCTTGGCTTTGCTGTGTCATGGGCTGGGCGGGGGCAGGAGCCTTCCGGTGGGAAACACCTGGGTGGAGAGCGAGCTGGGAGGTGACTGGGCTGGAAGGTGCAGCTCAATATAAAACTTCTCAGACATCGACACAGGGTTTCGAGCTTCCCTGGGTCCTTAGACAGACCACCACGACCTCAGTGCGAGTTTCTCTGCTGACTTAGCGTCACTATTATAAGCACTGACTTTTGCAACGTGATATGACAGTAACTCAGGGGCCACGGGAGGAGAGAGGCCTCTCTACACTAAGGATCCCAGACTCTGGCTTTCTGTTTGCTTTTTATAGCTTCCTTGTCATTTTTTTATTTTTCTTTTTTTGGCGTTTGGCTTTACATCCCTCACTCATCCCTCCAAGCAGGGCCCTTCTGACATTCTAAGTGTAGAATCGAAACAAATGTTAACTGTTAGGGGCAAAAGGGGAACGAGCAGCCTTGAAGGGCCCCTTCCTTTTATCAGTTCCATTGACAGAATCAAGAGAAACTTGGTCTGAAGGGCAGGAAGGTCACAAGGGACTGAGCTCCCAGGCAGAGGTACTCAGGGGCACAAGGGTCCCTAAATGCCCGAGGTGTGAGCACAGCCCTTGACTTGTATCCTCCTGAAGCTGAAAAGTCCCACAGATGTAAAGCAAATCTCAAAATGTTTTGAAAGCTGGGCATGGTGTGTGCCTACAATCCCAGTAACTCTGGGAGGCTGAGGCAGGAGGATTCCAAGTTCAAGGTCAGCCTCAGCAACTTAGTGAGAAGTACCTCCAAGACAGACTCCTGGATTCAATCCCCAGTACCAAAACACAAAACCAAAAACAATAAAACCCTAAGGTTTAAGGGGGTAAATCTGATGCTCTATCGGCAACTAAAAATTCTCAACGTTTCTTCTTTTTTCTTTTTTTAACTCTGTACTTTTACTAAATGGGGTAAAAGAAACAGCCATCCACTCAATCACTTTAAAAGAAGGGGCTTATTATGGTTTTGGTTTGGCCACATCTAAGAGACAAGATGAGTAACTGGCTAACCTAGAGGCAGCCTGCGGCTGGCTGGCCTGCTCCAGGTTCCAGGTTGTTGGTGGCTGGACAAGGACTCTGGAATTCCCTTTTCCTGTCCTCAGGAGCATAAGATTACACCCGCACCTCAGGGCATCACGTGCCTATCCCAGCTGTGGGGAGGAGCGTGGGATACAGCCTCTCCAAAGGAAGGTAGCCAGCCCTGAGGGGTTTTCCTGGGTCTCCCAAGTGATGTCACTGACAGGTGCCACCTCTGTCTGAGGGGGGGCGGGGTGTAACTTGTGTCCGGTTGTGCTAGCTTTCAAACCCACAGCAAGTGTTTGAGAGCAAGGTGGCCCAGTCTAACGGCCCTGGGCAGGCTGCCCGCAGGAAAGCCCCAGGGAGCTGTGCAGGGACCCGCTGAGGAGCGTGGCGCCAGGGACCTCCCCTTCCTTTCTGCTGGTGGCCCTGCAGAGCAGCCTCCCTGTGGGAACCTCCAGAGGACTCCTCTGCTCCTGTTACCTGGCTGTGACTGACCTTCACAGGTCGGCATCTAGTGAGCCACGCAGCAGGACTTCCCCAAGACCTCCCAACTCAACTCAGGCCAAGAGTGAGGCCTGACTGTATTTCTCAGCCCTAATCTGGGACCTGAGAGTCTTGATGAAGCCAGTTCCGCTCTTGAGACAGGAGAGTTGGGGGTTACCAGCAAGCCCACCTTCTCCAGCTGCTGCCAGAGGCCCTGAGTGCACAGGGGCGTTTGGTCGGCTGGAAATGTGGGTGCGCTGGCAGAAATGATGGGTCCCTGGGTCTGTGAACTCAGGCCAAGTGCTCTGGAGACTGTTGCCCTCAGTGACCTGAAGGCCAAACTGCTCTTCAGACTCAGGAGACAGAGCCCAGCTCTGCACTCGGGGCTCCCAGGTCACAGCGGCCCTGGCAGCACCTCCCCACCCCCCTCCTCCAAGTACCCAGAGCACCTTGCTCCCTGAATTGTATGTGCCTAGACCAGGGGCGAAATCAGGACTCAGTGAGCTCAGCTTTGCCCCCCACTCGTTTCCTGAAGGATGACATGTCGGTGGAAAGCACCTTCTGATGAGCACATGATCCCCACGTGCTGCAGATGCTGTGCCACTCCCTGGCACTTGGTGGCCGGGCCATCCCTGGGGCCCCCTCCCTCCTGCACTTTTTGGGCACAGTCTGTCAATCCGTGCACAATGGCATTTTCTTAAAACTCCTTATCAGTGATATTTTAACCAGAATTGCTGATACAGTTAATTTCTGAATTTTAAAAGCCCACGTGAGTGAAAGGCACGTGGTGAGAGCTCAGTGGCCCAGGGAGCAAGTTCAACGCGTTGAACACCCTGTTGTGTTAACTGCAAGGAACTCCGTTTACTAGATGAAGCTTTTACAGGATTTATTTTGTTTCCTTTGCAATATAAATAATAAAATCCTACCAAGGAAGGAAGACATCCTAAAATATTCAAAAGGAAGTAAAAATACTGAAGTAAAAAATACTTTATATAATGGTTGGAAAGAGTTGCCATACATAGGTCTGATCCTTTCTTTGGCTTGTAGCGGAAATCGGTATAAGCAAGAACCTAAGAGTGGTTGTGTAAGTTGTGCACTATAAAATTTGTTACAATACAACACAATCGTTTCTACAAAACCAAATTTAATATACAACAAACACTCACCATGTAAACACATCTTTAAAAAAATCTGATAATTCCAAGGATCACTTACAGGCTTTCATAAAAGCATTTTATATCAAGAATCTCAATACAGAATGATTTCTATGTCAAAATACATTTACACTGTAAATTGTTTAGAGAGAGAGGAAAAAGAGAGAGAGAGAGAAAGAGAGAGAGGAAAGAAGACACAGAGGAATGGAGTTTGCTGGCATTGAATTCAATAGCAGCAATTGCCCCTGATATATTTCCTTCATCTTCTACTTCATACATTTCTGACAGAACATGTTAACCTACCCTTCTATACTTGGTCTATGCTTTTATTCACTCTATCAGCCAGAGAAAAATATCAAGACATGATCACCATGCTCATTCCAGCTGTCAGCAGCTCTCCGACTCCAACCTGCCCAGAGCATCCACCTCCCACGGGAGCCAGGCCTGCCCAGGCCGCGGGGGCCTGCCTGGGGGGCTCCCCACCAGGCCTCTGCAGCTGTCCGTCACCTCAGCTTCGAGACAACACGTTAGGCGTTAGACAGTAGTTATCCAATGCAGAACTGGAGAAAAGTCACGTAAAAACCACGAGTGGAGATTGATCACACGATTTTATTAGAGTCTTTTGAACAAATGTATTCCTCTGTGAAAAACTCTTGCAAAAGAGACATTGGAGCGTACTATTTTCAACCCTGAGCATTAACACTGCATTCCAAGGAGGGCGTCCAGAAGCTGGTCGATTGAAGCACAAGCACAAGCCACTGATATTCTCTATGTGATCAGGTTTTTACAAAAAAATACATAGTTTTCAATAAATAATGCTTAATTTTACAACTTTGATACAGCAACGTCATACACTGTTTCACACACTAAACTCCGCATGCTAGATAGTCTACCGAAGACACGACTTCCCATGCATTTTCTTTTCCTAGTGCTATCAAACACTGCGTCTCCAGCGCACGCCTCGGGTCGCTGCCCCCTGTCTCCACACCAGGTCCCGCGCCGCATGCAACTCTACAGGTCCCCCCCACAAACCACTCAGACTTCTAAACAAAAGGGCTTTCGGCTTTCCGCTCCCAAACCTGGAGTGGCCATGAAAGTAAGTTTCCCGTGGCCTTGGAAAACACACACTTGTTAACAGTGTCATGCTGAAGACAGCTCGAAACATCAGGTGGTCTGTCCTGGTGGCCGCCCGGCCACGAGGAGTCCCAAACCTCAAAAACAGGCCTCCGTTTCAAAACAGTCCATTCAAACAAAGGTGTCACGGAACAAATGCAAAAGACTCTGAAGCCCACGACATATGTACAAGAGCAAAATAGACAAGTGGGGAATCGGTGACAGTGGCGTACGGCGTCTCCCCGTGCGATCCAAGGGATGAGGCGTACTGTTTCTGAACATAAACTGGGTGAAGAAAAATGTGATAGAGGGCCCTTTGTCAATACCCATTTGATCAAAATTCTTTCTATGGTATGCTAGCATTATTTCCAGTTGCTCTTGTTGTGAAGGGGGAATGTAACCTGCTACTAAAATAACCGTCACATTAAAAAAACTCTTTGAGGACCCTGGAGGAATTTCTATTTTGTATGCATTTTCAAACTTGTTGTCATATTGCTTTATTTGTCATTTCTACAGAAGAGAAAATCAAGTCTACATGACTACATAAAAGAAGTTTGATCAAACAGTGAGACTGAAGCCTCCACATATGCACATCCAGGCTGCTTCGATCCAGCAGTTGCTCCTTAGAGCCACAACTGAAGTAGGCCCTACTGCTCTCCGTGGTTTGTTTTTCCCATGACGTTGTCTGTCTGCAACTGCAGCAACCGCAAGTCCCCAAATCATGTCAAACCTTCCTATCTGTGCACTGGCAGAGGTACTGGGTCTGGAAAGAATCTCTCTACCCAATAAAATTATTACTTTTATACATGAACATTATGAACTTATGTTTCCCTTTGTAAGCCATTTTATACTTTCTGCACTTTTGTGCTTTTCTTGAGTATAAAAATAGGTCTCCTTTAAAATTCTGTTTATTTTAAGTTCACTAAAAAACTACTTGTTTGTGAAATTCTCTTATAAACTCACTGCATCCACATGGAATAGATAAACTAATCAGGCAGCTAATGGATATAGGTAGTGTTAAAAAAATACAATGGAAAAAATGAAGGTATGCTAAAATCAAGGAAAAAAGCTAGCAGTAAGGAAAATGGAAGAGAGTGTGGTCTCTTACATTCGATTTAACTTTTACTGTGGTTGAAAACAGGCTCCACAGAAAGGGGCGGAAAAAACCCAAAACCTGAGTTGTTATCAAAGAGCAGAATCGTTCAGATCATCAAATCAAAGGGGATTCGGTAGAATAAACCAAATAGAATGAACAGTGAGAAAGAATCCATAATTAAAATAAGCCGATCTCAGAAAAGCATGTCAGGAGTCATGACGTGGAGACGGTCGCTTTGGGAACTTGTAGATCCCTGTGCGGGGACGCGGAAGGCTCATTCGCGTCACCCCACAGGCCATAGGCTATACAAAGGGTATCGGTAACTGACATTCCTCATGGAAATCTTATAAAATTTGGCCCTTAGAATAACTGAGAAATATCCTGAAAAAATCTTCCCTGAAACTGTAATAAAGAAAGTTTCTTATCTACTGATAAAATCGACAACTCAGTAAACTATTTTCGCTGGTCTTCCTACGTAAGAAAAAAGCACAAATATAGTTGCCTCAGAAATCTGTTAAAAGCAGAGGACCTCGCAGTAAAAGAGTATAAAGAGTCTATAAATGGGAGAGTCCAAGAAAACCTCTCTCCAAAGTGTCCACAAAGATACATATGCCCATTAGGAGAAAAAGTAAGAATATACATATCATTAACCATATCAGAGAATAAAAAAGTTAAGAATGATATAATATATTTATATTGAATGACTACTTGAAAATAGAGCAACTTATTTGTTTTATTTCTCAGATTCCTTGGGCAAAACTCATTTAAATTCCGAAGTGAAAAATGTACATTTCTTGTACCGTACAAGTAGCAAGATGAGTTGAGATTCCCAGAGAAAAAATAAGTCTTGCCTTTTGAGTCTTTTTTCTCTCGCGGAAAAAAAACACCAAAGAAATCATCCCGACTGCTACATGCAAGCATATTCAAATCACTTCCCTTGATTAACATTAAAAAGAAACATTTCTGCCCAAGACTTGCAATGACTTTTTTTCTAGCTAAAGGAAAATCATTCTACAAATAATTTGCCCAGTGACTGTAGTCATTCATAACACACAACAGCCGCAAAGCACAGTTTAAGTACACTGCCTTTATTAGCATTTTTTAATAAAAGGGATGCATATCCGAGTGTAAGAACTGGAAAGTATTTCCACGGTTTAATTAATACGAGAATGCTGGTTTAAGTTCTTCAAGATGGAAATCTTAATAAAATGCATTCGGTCTGTGAACTGGTTATCAACAGCAGGGTACCCGACTGGTGAGGCCGCAGTGAGCGCCAACCACCCCACCCCTAGGTTACCATTTCAAGATATTCTGTCAATGCTCAGTTAAAAAGAAGACTTACTTAAGAGACCAAAAAAAGGGAAAAAATGGAATTAAACCTTTATTGAAGCCTATCCAGTGGCAAGAATACCTTGTGTATTATATTATGTTCTAGACATTCAAGAAAGAATTCATCAGAGTGATTTTCACAATGCATTCATCTAACAGCCTTAAATATTGTTAAAAGCGCGTTTAAGCGCCTGTCCTGAGTTCTAATAGGTTTTTAATTTTGATCACCAACCACCTACTTTTGTCTTATTTTCCTACCAATCACTTAGGCCACATAGCTTAAAAAAAAAAAAAAAAAAAAGTCGTGATCATGTTTCCATTCTGAAGCCAAATTTCACATATTCCTAATTTATACCTCACCACAGAAAATGCCCAAGATTCATCTATGCTTACAACATAAAACACATGCAAATTTATAAGATTTTCCAAATACATAGAATCAGCCTTATAAAAGCGCCCGTGTTTTCAGTAAGCTGGAGAACTGCAGCAGAGGGCCGCCACGGAAAATCACCAGCACAGAGAAAATATCAATTGTAAACCGCTGGTTGAATTATTCGTGGCTAAAATAAAAGTCCCACCAATGGCAACAGTCGTCTACCGTTTGGGGAGAGAGGAGGACACCGTAAACAAATGAGATCCAGTCCTGCAGAGAGAGCCACCACACCATCAGCCCTTCCTTTTCCCAAGAGTACCACTGCGATCTGGTGGTTCACCGAACCCGGAGAGCCAGAGACCTCCGGTCCGCAGCCCGAGCGGGGGCTCGGCAGCCCGGGTGGGGGCGGGGTGGCGGGCCCGCGGCGGGGAGGGGGAGGGGCTGCGCCCGGCGCAGGCTGGGGGGGGGAGGGAGGGAGGGAGGCGGACTGGGCGCGAGGCCCCTGCGGCCTAGCAGCTCGGGTTACAGTGCGGACCCTTCCATTCGGTCTCACCAAATCTCCATAAAATGGAAGGCCAGGTCTTGGCAAATCACTGCAATAGGTTAGAGTCGTGGTGACTGCATCGAGTTTCAATTAGCCACTGAAAGCCTCCTCCGTGGTAGGCGCCGCTGCTGGGGAGCAGAGCGGGGTGCCTGGCGCGCTGGGCCCCGGGGACCTCCCCACCTCCCTCCGCGCGGCCCCCGGGGAGAAGGTGAAGGCACCGAAGGTGGCGGGGGCCCGGGGTGCGCATGCCGGGTGGCTCCTGCCAACCGGGGCCTGTGCGAGGGCTCCGGAACAGGGCCGGGTGTGGACAAGGGCTGGGCTGGGCAGGCGGACTGTCCCCAGAAGCAGGGCGCGCGCGCTGGGTGGATCCTGCCCGCCCCGCCGCCAACGCCGGAACCCCGAGTAGGCCGCTGGGGTTAAGCAATCAGGATGCGAAGCCACCTTTCTCGCCGCGGCCCGCAGGGAGCTGGTTCCCGGGGAACCAAGAGCCCGCCCACAGGGCAGGCGCGGGGAAGGCCCGGGCGCGCGGGCGAGGCAAGCGCTTCCTCCCGGGCTTGCCTTCTCGCGTCCTCCCGCCCCACGCCCCGGTGGCTCCCCTCCCTACGCCGCGGGCGGGAGTCGCCCGCAAGGTGTCCCCGCGCGCCTGCAGGATCTGCCGCGGGATGCGCCCCGGGAGAGCCAGCAATGGTACCGAAGCTCTGCCCTTTGAGCCCCGGGCTGCTAAGGAGCCCTTTGGCCATTTCACATCCCCCCGCAGCCAGGTCCACACAGACAACCCGGCCGCGGCTCGCGTCGCACCGAGGCCGTGCTGCTACCCTCCACCCAACCCGATGCGTCCTCCTTCCCCACTCCCCGCCTGCTCGTTGCGTCTACCTCCCCGGGCCCCGAGGGCCCCCGGCGTCCTCCATCCTCAGCTCTCCCACAGCTCCAAGGTCCCGGGGGACAGGGAGGAGGCCAAAACCGACAACTTCTGCCCTATCCTCACCCCCTTCCCCTGATCACCGCTAGAGGTCAAGAACAGTGGCGATGTTCGCCACTAACGTTCACCTCTGCGCACACGCAAAGATGCAACGTAAAAAAATTCAAAACTAGAAACGGTTGTCTCCACCCTCTGAAGGGGAGCGGCAAGGATCTGAGCACGCCGAGAGCTCGCGGCCCCAGGGTGGCTGTCACCGCGACGCACAACGGGTACGCAGACCCGCGCAGAGAACGTTCATGCCCTAGCCAGCGCTGGACCCAGATCCGACGAGCTGGCAATCGGGTCCTCTCCAAAGGCGCCCCTCCTCGGCCAGCTAGCTTAGCCTTCCGCACCGCCCGCCTGCCTGCGGGGTGGGGGGTAGAAGGGCTGGGAGGAGGGGAGGAGGTGAGAAAGGAAATGGTGGGGTGGGGGTGGGGACATGGAAAGGGAACGCAGACAAAACTCTTCCCCTGTCTTGCACGACTAGCGGGAGGAAGAGGAAAAATTCTGCCTGGCAATTGAACACTTTCAGCTTAACCACTCTAAATGTAAAAAAAAATCTCTTCTGCTACCCCTCATCGCGCACACAACAGCCTCAGCACCGAATGCGCTGCGACAACAGGACCTCCAGTTTGACTTCCATAGAGACTATGGGAAATGTGAGTTTCTATCAGTTCCAGCTGATTTATTAAAATTGTCAAGATACAGACTTCCAGCACAAAAAAAATAAGAAAAAAAAAAAACCACCAAAAAACCAGGCAATGATGTCGACAGTGCATTGAGTCTGCTTTGCCACCATTTGCTACAAAATATGCAGATGGTCTGTACTTTATTTAGATTATATTGCACAAAATGAGAAACTTTTAAAACTATGTGCCTTTTTTTTTTCCTTTTTTGCTAAAAATCGAGAATCCAGTTTCAAACCTTCCACCTGGGGCCCCATCCACATAGCACAGCGTATGAGATACATAAACTCCTACCATAGTACAGTACATACAATCTTCAAACTAGGTAACAGCTCTGAGGTCTATATCGCCATTTTCAATAAATCTTTACCTACAAATATTGAACAAATCTCTACTATAGCTGTACAAAAAAAAAGTTTGCTTTTTTTTTTAAACCACAAGGCCTTTAGATGCAAGGATTACTTTAAAATTTTAATCCTTTTTAAACCAGGACATAACGTACCAACATACTTGCATGCTAAAAGAAAAAACAAAAAACAAAAAATACAACAAAAAATCAGGAAAAAAAGAAATCAAAAGGGAAGAAGTGCCTGAAAGTCTTACTGAAAAAACACAGCAAGAATGTTCCCTTTTCACTGTACAAAAATACGCCTGAAAATATATTAATTTTTAAAAAAGACTGAGGTCTGTTATGTATCAAAAATGTTTCAATACCTTTTGTACTGAGGTCTAGGCTGTCTGGTATTCAATCAAGGAGGTATAAGGGAACAAGTTACAAAAAAAAAGGTTGGCAAGTAGAAATCACATTTGTAAAACCATAAACAATTTGATCTGAAAAGTAAACTCTGATCTTAAATCAGTTCACAGTTTTTTTTTTTTTGTAAGCGTTTGTACAGTCTGCATTTTTTCAAGCTCCCTGCAGTTTTGTTAAGAATCGGATGCATAGAAGACATCAGTTTTCTCCCTCCAAAAAAATAAAATAAAATAAAAAGTTGCAATGGTCCCTTTTTTTGTTTTGCTTTAAAAAAAAAAATCACCAGTTCTTTAAGATCTCCTAAGGGGGAAAAAAATCTCCACCAACTCCCTAGAGTAACAGTTGTGCTGCCAAAAGGGTCCTCTGCAGACGTCTTCCAGACTTCAAAGACCGACAAGCTTCAAACAGCGCCTTCCGGAGCGGGTCCTCCTTCCCCTCCCCCGCCCCGTCCCCTCCGCCTTTGTTGCAATCACGAATTTCAGGAAAAAGAAATAGTAATTACAAAAACACATTTTGGGGAAAAAAATCACAACTCCAGACTAGGTATGCAACTACCTTGAGACACGATAAAAGAAGGGAGGGGGGACAAAAAAAGGACAGGAAAAATATTTAAAAACTACTCAATTCACTTTAACTCCACCAAAATTTTCATCATCTTTTCCAATTTCTTTGCGTCACATCTTATCAATATCATCAGCATCTTCTTCTCTCCCCACCCTACCACCACCACCATCAAACACCATCATCATCATCATCATCATCATCATCATCATTATCCTGACCACCACGACTTCCTCCCAAGGAACCCTGCACCCGCCGAGAGAAAGAGCGAGAAGCGGGGCGCCCCTTTCAATACGTGAACACCAGGTCGGAGAAGTTCGCCTCCAGCCAGTCCCCGGCGATCATCTCGCTCAGCTCCGGCGTGCAGTAGTCGGGGAACTCGAAGTGGGAGCCCAGGCTGCCTTCGCTGAACGAATCCAAATCCTTATCCACAAGCGACAGGGACAGGTTCCCGGCCGCCGCGCCGCCCCCCAGCTGCTGCTCGCTGGCGCTGTGCGCGCTTTGGGAGAAATTCAAGCTCAGGTCGAACATCAGGTCGTCGGCGTCCTCGCCGCTGCTGCTGCTGCTGCTGCTGCCGCTGCTTGACGAGGAAGAAGTGGAGACAGAGCGCGCGGATGCGGGCGACAGCGCGGGCTGCGCGAGCGGCGGCGGGTGCTGCTTGGTGATGTTCTTGAAGCTGTAGTAGAGACGGCTGCCGCCCCCGGTGCCGGAGGTCGCGCCAGCCCGCACCTCGTCGTAGAGACTTGCGCCCTCGGGGGACTCGGCCGAGCTGCTCAGCGTAGGGCTGGCGGGCACTTTGGCGACGTTGTAGCGTCTCAGCAGCTGCGGCGGCTGCTGCCCGGGTGGCTGCAAGAGTTGCTGGTGCGGCGGCTCCTCGTCCTCCTCGTCCACCTCCTGCTTGATCCTCAGCTGCAGCTCGTCGTCGTCCTCGTCGTCTTCGTCGTCCTCATCTAGGAACACGCACTTGACCGTCTTGCCAGCGCCGGCACCGCCCGCGCCGCTCACGCGCAAGCTGCCCAGCACGTAGTCGTCTCCCGCGCCGCCGTAGTCCCCGGGCTGGGCCGCCTTGCCCGCTCCGGCCTTGGCGCCAGCGGCCGCGGGGGCCTTGAGCTTGCCGCATTTCTTGCTGGAGCCCTTGGAGGTCTTGGCGCTGCCCGCGCCGCCGCTCGAGCCCCCGCCGCCGCTTCCCGCGGAGCTCTTCTCGGGGCTCTGGCTCGCGCTGGGCTTGGCCGAGGGGTCCATTTTGGGCTTTTTCCGGGGCCGGTACTTGTAGTCGGGATAGTCGGCCATGTGCTTAAGCCGCAGCCGCTCCGCCTCCCGGATGAACGGGATCTTTTCGCTGTCCTTCAGCATTTTCCACCGTTTGCCCAGCCTCTTGGAGATCTCGGCGTTGTGCATGTCCGGAGACTGCTCCATGATCTTCCTTCGCTCGATCTTGGACCACACCATGAAAGCGTTCATCGGCCGCTTTATGTGGCCCGACGCCGTCTTGCACCAGTCCGGGTCGCTCTCGTCCAGGGCCACCGGGCTGCAAGCCATGAATTCGCCCTCCTCTGTGTCCAGCGCCTCCCGGGGCAGGTTGCTTTCCGCTTCCAAGCTCTCCGCCTGCTGCACCATGATCCGCTGTGGAGCTGGGCGCTCCAACCGGGGCCACTCGGTCTCGTGCAGAGGTCCCCCTCCCCCTCCCACCCCTCCACCTTCCCGGGCAAGTTGCAAAGTCCTCGGCGCCCCGCGTCCGCGGTTCCCCCCCTCCCCCCCGTCCCCCCTTCCAGACTGCACACAGCGGCTGCGGCGGCTTCGGCGGCGATGGCCGCCCGCGCGCTTGGAGCTGTGGTTGCGACCAGAGAGGCGGTGACGGTGGCGGTGGCGGCGGCGGCGGCGGTCAAGGCAGCCCGGGACCCCTCTCTCCTGCTCGTGGCTCCCGCCGCAAGCGCCGGACCCTAGACACTCCCAATCGCGCGCGCTCCTTCTGCAAAAAGTTGAGGGCTCTCTCTCAACTAGTTATCAGGGTGTCATATGGGTGACATCACTCCCCCATCCAGCCAATGGCTGGGGGCCGGCTCCGCCCATCTCCCTTTATTAACTCCGGGACTCCGCCCCATTCACCCCGCCCTCAGGGCTGGTTTGCAAAGATGGGGGCGGTGGGGTAGGAGGAGGCATGTCTAGAAATATGTTATTTTTAAAAAATCCGCGTGTGTGCACAGATGCACCTCTCCCCGGGATGCTCGCGAGCGTCGCACCGCACCGCAGTGAGCAGGCGGGTCCGGGGCGAAACGGGCGAGTGCCGGCGCTGGCGGGAACAGTGGGTCTAAGAGGCCCAGAGCTCCTTTGTGCCCACTCCACCCAAGGCCCTACGGTGCAAGCCCACTGGGCCACCTCACTCCCCGCGTGCATTCGGGCACGCGCACAGTCTGGACGGCGAGTGCCCGGGTCCCCCGGGTGAGCGCAGCTGCTCCCCAGAGCGCCCCGTGGGGCTGTGCTGCTCCGGGGCGCCGCAGCCCGGAGCCCGCGCGTGAAGCCCGCTGCGTCGCTGGTCGGCGGAAGGTGGCGCTTTAACACAACAACCTTCTCGCGGCACGTGGGTTCTTTCTTCTTTTCCCTTTCTCCCTTTTTCTAAGGCAAAGAAATCAATTTAAAGCCTGAGAGTCTGTATTCTCCCTCTCCGGTTTCATTTGTTGCTGTTGTTTTGTTTTGTCCTTTTCCTCCGTCTGTTTGCCTTCCCCGGTAGCGTTTGGAGACTTCGCCGTGCGGGTTTGGCCGCGCCGCGCCCCCGCACGCCCCGCCCCCGGCGGAGGCCGGAGTAACGGTCTGCGGGGTCTGGCCATCGCCGGCTCCTCGCGTTCAATTTCTGGCCTGTGGCAAGGCCGGTTCCGAAGTGGGTTCTGGGACCAGCAGGCTTCGGCGCCCAGCCCCCACCCCGTGCGTCACTTGTCAGGGTCTCGCTCTTCCCCCTTCCTCGCTCCCCTCCCCTCCGCCCTCCTCCGCCCCTCCCCCCGGCTCCCTTTCTCCTTCCCAGTCCTCCTCTTCCTCTTTGCCCCTCCCCCTCGTCGCTCACCAACGCCCTCCCCAGCAGCCTTGTCCTGGAAGCTTGCAGTTGGGAGCTAGCAAGCCTTCTGGGTCACTTGCTGTTTTCGCTGAGCGACATAAAGCAAAGCTGAAATAAGGTGCACTCGAGTCTATAAGTCCAAATATTTTCCGTATGCGTGGAGGGGTGGGATGCCGGGCAGGGTGGCACTAAGCAGGCTGGATTATGTCGAGCAGCACCGTCGATCTTGCTGTGTTACTTCGGAACCCGTTTTTCTTTGTGTTCACTTGGTCCCTTATACCCATCTATGGCTATTCTGGAAGCAATTAAAAGAAAACCGCCGCTTCCGATTTAATGTCTGGTCATCCTTGTCTTCATTGTACCTCCCAGCTTGGTGAGGGGGCTGACGGGAGGGAACTTTAGTTCCTAAACCTCTGCCCCCGCCTCCCTCCCAGTGGTTCAGGCGAGAAGTCGCAGCACAGACTCGTAGAATGATCTAAACCCACTTCCTTTCAGGTGAGTCCCTGCAAATAACATTACATTTCTTAACTCTCAGATTTTTTTTGAGGACTTTAATAACATAAAATGGTGCCATGTTTTTGCAGATAATTATTTTTTTTTTAAATTACCATCACCATATTTTGCACTCCCCTTCCGGTATCTATCCTAAAGAAAAACACTGCCCAAAATACTGGTAATATTCAAGCCAACTTAAATCTCGAATATTATAATCTCTGTTTCCTTTTTGTGTTTCGCCATTGGAACAGAAAGGGTTTACAGTCACTCATGCTGGGTGACCTGAAATCTGGAGATGTATAAAACCCAAGGCAGTGTGCGAAAATCCATCTTCACTCCAGCAAAGCGGGCACTGCATCTTGTTTTTCTCTTACCTCACACATTTCCTGGCTGCTTGGAAAGCAGCGGGAGGGAGGGGTGGAGCGAGCAGTGAACCTACCCTTCTCTCCCCGCCCCCCAGCCCCCCAGTCCTGGCCATCCACTCTCGGGATGGAGCGCTTGAAGTATTTTCCTTGTGTTGTTTGCATCAGAGTAGGAAGGCACCTACCATTTTAGACGCTGACAGAATGCATTTGAAAATCTGGCAAATTCCATAGCCGTTTGCTGCCTTCACTCTGTAGATGGAATCCTGCTTAGCTGTCGAAGGAGAATGATCTGAGAAGGGCAAGGCTAAGCAATAATGGGTTTTACTCCCATAATGCCGCGATCCTCTCCTCTTGCAGGAGATGCAAGTGAAAAATCCACTCTTTCAAGTATGGAACATATTTTCTGTTCAGAGAAAGGTGGGCTATTTGTTGAAGAAGATAAAAGCGAATAAGTTGGTTGTTTTTGCTGGGAGAATAAGGACTCGGAACGACAAGCGGAGTGACTTGATGGGGTTTGAGTAAACACACTGCGAGGTTGGGGGTGGAAAAGCCGCTTTGCAGGTGCCTGACAAGTCCTGGAGCAGATTCCCCCACCTCCAAAACAGGCAGCTTTAAGGAGGCTTTCCCTGAAGATTAGCTAGAAAGCTATTTTGTAACGGGAACGCATCCTATGTATTTAATATTAACCAGATTTAGCAAGGACTTGGAATAAGGAAAAGAAAATTAAGTAACAATCTGTATCCTTTTTGTTCCTTAAGAGAAAAAAGTTAAATCAGTATAAATTTTTTTTAAAGAGGCACATTTTTGAAGCTGCATACTGCATACAGGAACAATATTAAGTACTGAAAAGCAGATGCGTACCACATCAGCAGAAGCCATTTAAAGGAATTTCAGGTTAACAAATAGAAAATGTGACCTCCTTTAATACCTTTTTTTTCAGTACAGGGGATTAAACACAGAGCCTCACACATGTTAGGCAAGTGCTCTACAACTGAGCTATATTCCCAGCCCATTTTAGCTTGTTTTGTGATATGGTTTTGATAAATTGCCCAGACTGCCCTGGAACTTGTGATCCTCTAACTTCAGCCTCCAGAGTGCCTGGGATTACAGCTCTGTGCCATCATGCCCAAGGAATAATGTGATTCTTGAAAGTTTAATTTAGTAAACGAAAAATGTCCTATTTTTCACACCCTGAATTGAAAGTGAATCAGGATCAGCCCATCAGTTGTCCTTTCAGAGTCAATGTGTACACTTCTTTTTTTATGTGTATATCTATCTATGTGTGTGCTGACCCACCAGAGGAGACACAGCTTTTCTATTAACAATAACCATTGCTGGATATATAATTAATGGTCACACTTGATTAAAACCACAAATGAATACATTCATCTAGTTATCTTTTCAGTACATCTTCACAAATAAATACTAGCAGGACTCTCACATAAGAGAAGATATTCTATAAACTCTCAAAATTCTGATGACACGAGAATAAGAATGAATTGTTTTTCCTATAAAGAAGGAACATTTGCTAAGGAAATAACATTCTAGAAATACCATGGGGCAAATACTTGATTTATTTAACCAAGCCCTTGTTTTTGTCAACTTTTTCACTGCTGTGACCAAATGACCTGTCAAAAACAATTTTAGAGAAGGAAAAGTTTATTTGACACTCATTGTTCCAGAAATCTCAGTTCGCAGACAGCTGGTTCCATTGCTCTGGGACCCAGGTGAGGCAGAACATCAGGGCAGAAGAGCCTGGGGGAGGAACGCAGTCAGGATGTGGTAGCAGAGAGACACTAAGCTAGGCTTGCCAGGGAAAAAATAAAAACCCCAAAGGCACACCCCCAGGGGCCACCTTCTCCAGCCACATCCCACCTGCTCACAGGGGGAATTAATGCACTGATTAGCTTAAGGCCCACAACCAATCATCTCACCTCTGAACCTTTTTGGCACTGTCTCACACAAGAGCTTGTGGGGATCACACCATCTCAGTCATTGCAGCACTGTTTCAGAAGCGTTCCATCTCCTTCCATTGCCCGGTCTTTGGGAGGCGTCAGGCAGTAGGACCTCTACTTTCCTTCTCTTAACTCTTCTTGGGCTCCTCTGTTTTCAGCTGCCTGGATTTCCTCCCATTAGTCCCAGGGAAGATTTGAATACCTTCTGTCTACTGGACTTCCCTGCACATGTGCATGCGCGCGCATACACACACACACACACACACACACACACACACACACTATAGCTTTCCTTCCCTAACTTGGGAAACTCTGTCACAACACACATAGATAAACGTCAAAGTGAGGGTGTCGTCTTGACTCCTCACCTCACATACACACACACACATACACACACACACACACACTGACACACTGAAGTCTCCATAATATTTTGTCTTAGAAAACACCCCGGGGCTGTGTGGTCTGCCTGGTGCCTGACTCTGAGCGCCTGTTGCTCCTTCTCCCCGCTGGGCTTTAGGGCTCCTGGTTCTACTCTGTACTTGGCACTGCCTCTCCACCTGTGTGTGCAGCGCCCTCTGGGCATTGGGACAGGCGAGCTGAGAGGTCTCTGCAGAGCACCCTGTTGAAGGCCGTGGGTGCTCCCTCCCTGGCACACACGCTCTGACCAACAGTGTTGCCCTGTTGATTCCAGCAGGACACACTTCAATGGCTAAAATGACCTGCTGATTTCTTCATGTGCTTATTCTCCCAGTGACTTCACTGGAGATTGTGGTCCACTACGGGGACAGCCGCAGGGTGGTATCGCAAGGGTCCGGCTGTGAAGTTCTTTTGCCCATGACCTATTTTATAAAGCACATATTCACATCCTGGCCCGGTACTCACACTATGCACACCCAAAGCAGACACCCAAGTGTTGCCCGTCAGTCCCTTCTCAGTGTGCACCACTCAGGCTATTCCCTTACGTTCCACTGCTTTAAATATTTGTTAAAAACCCCACTAATCGCACTGATAATGAGGCACCAATGAAATATGCAAAACACTAACTTAGGTATTGAGAGCTCCGACCTTGAACTTGACACATTCTACCTTGGACTGGAATTTTGGCCTTGAATTTGTGTGTGTGTGTGTGTGTGTGTGTGTGTGTGTATCTTATCAAATACCCCTCAACTTTTAATTAATAAGAATCATAGAATTTCACAAATGTACTGCCTCCAGAATTTATTTTTATTATTCATTATGTATTACATGAAATATGTGCTGTTGTTTTTAAATAGACTTTTTTAAAGAGCGGTTTTAGATTCCCCTTTATTTGCCACCACAAGGGTACATTTGTTACAGTGAATGACATGAACACTTCATGATCACAAGGGTCCATGGTTCAGATTGGAGTTTGCATTTTTTTTTAATGCTGGGGATCAAACCCAGGGACTTGTACCCCTAGGCACGGGCTTCAGTGCTGAGTCTGTCCCCAGCTGGAGGACTCCCTAGATTTCGTATGTGATCTGCATTAATCATTATAACTTGTCATCATCACTGTCACCTAATGTCACCTATAGCACTGTCACTGCTCAAAACATCCCTGTGCTCCACCTGCTCATCCTTCCTTCCTCCAGCCCTTAGCAACCATGGATCCTCTACTGTCTCCATAGTTATTCTCAGTGTCAGATATTGGAACTAGAGTAGTCTGTTCCAACTGGCTTCTCTCACTTAGCAGTCTGCATTTGGCTTCCTCTGTGGTTTTTGTATATTTTAAGTGCTTGTGTGTTTTAGCACTGAATAATGTTCTGTTGTCTGGGTGTCGCCCAGTTTATCCATCTATGTCCTGAAGGAAATCTCGGTGCCTTCCAAGATTTGACATTAGGACTAAATCTGCAGTAAGCCCCTGGTGGGGTGGTGTGGATGTAAGTGTTCAGCTCCTTTGAGTGAGTGCCAGTGACTGTTGTATTGTGGGGACGGAGTTGCTGATCCACGAGAAGCTTCCAAAGTGGCTGTGACATCGCACTTTCCCAGCAGCACCGAGGGGAAGTTCCTGTGGGTCCAGACGATCATCACTGGTTGGTGTTGTCGCTGGTTTGGATTCCAGCCATTTAGATCGGTGCACTGCAGGATCTCATCATTGCTTAAATTTTTACTCTCCTAGGAAATACGATGTGGGGCATTTTTTCAAATGCTTTCTTTCTATTATCTCCAGCCATGTATTTCTTTAGGGTCTTTGACCTGTTTTTTAATTGAGTTGTTCATTGTTGAGTTTTGAGAGTTCTTTTTATATGTTGGATAACACTCCTTATAACTCACGTCTTTACAGGCATTTCCCCCCAAACTGTGACTTGTCTTCTTATTCTCTTGATAGCACCTTTGGGCAAGCTATCTAACATTTCCTCAGGCTCGGTTTTCTAATCTATAAAACAGGATAATAATCTACCTCTTAAAATTGCTATGATGATCAAATACATCTGAAGAGTTACACGGAAGATGCATGGGGCATGTGCTGCTGTTATTTCTCCCTTCTCAAAACTCCTCCTGTCTCATAGAGGCAGCTGTGTCCGTGTCCACCGCATGAGAGAACTTCCCAGTTTGTCCTCACTCCCAGGAAGCTCAGCCAGTTCTCCCGCCTAAGTCACTCCTTAAGGCCCTCTCCTGTGTGTTCCTACCATCAGGGTGTGCGATTGGGCTTCCCTCAGTACTGTGGGCTTTTTAGTAACAGACACCAAACGGGTCCCCAGCTCCCCTCTGACTTGTCACCCAGCACTGCTCAATTTCAGGCTCATAAAACCCTCCTTCCAGAGAGCTAGTGCACGGTCTTGCCAAGGCCAGCAAGGTGCTGCTTTCCTTTACCCTCTGTTTCATCTCTCCACAATCACTGGCAAGGCAGAGGAGCAGCAGGGCAGTCCGCACAGGCTGGTGGGCTGCAGACTTATTTTGAACAGAACTGACACATGAAATTTATTTTCACATCATGACCGAGTGCACACATGCGGGCACATGCACATGCATGCCTGGGCACACACACAGGTGCACGCATACAACATGTTAACCATAAGAGAGAAGCCTGCGCTACTAGATCACACTCTTCCACCAGCTCCCACTGTTTCTATGAACCAGGCATTTGCTAGTTTGTAATTTTAAAAAAATCTCATTTTCACTACAATAAAATTCTTTACCATTTTTAAAGTGGGGAAAACCACTATGGGAATTGTTTGAACATCTTGGGAACTCTCTTAATTTAAAGAAGTTAAAATAACTGCTTTCTAAAACATCATTTCTCGTGTTGATCAAGCTGCGGTATCGCACTGCGAGAACCGCCCTCCAGGACCAGGACCCCAGCCCAGGGAGGGGAGGGTGGGGCCTGGGGCAGGAGGTGGTGTCCCCCTGATGCTGATGTTGACCTTTACCAGACAGCTATGGACAATGCCAGAGCAAACTTCCCAGAGTTGGGTGGGGAGTGGAGGAAGAGGGACAGTGCCTGCCCTCTCCAGGACCCAGTGAGGCCATTCTCTTGGAGATTTTGTTCCCTTTGGTATCCATGTCTTTAACAGACCCAAAAGAACATGTGTGGTATTGAAAGTGTGATTGTGTGTGTGTGTGTGTGTGTGTGTGTGTGTACATGGGATGTAAGACGAAAGGTAAGGAATAGACAGTCCATTTAGAAGGCAGGGTTAGAATTCACCGTCTGACTCCGTCAAACATGCATTTGTGCTTGTGCTGCATGTGTTAGCCATTTGTGAGCTAGAGAAGCATGTGAATCTGTATCCGTGAGGGTGTCACTCCTGCGGATGAAGACCAAGAGGGGACACAGAGGGCCAGGAGCTCTGGGCAGGGGAGTACAGGGCTTCTAGGCAGGAGGCACCAGGACAGCTGCTCAGGGTGGGGAGACCTGGGCTTCCTGAGGTGCAGCCTCTCTCCTCCCTCTGCCTTCTTCTTGGAGGACGGGGAGGAGTCCTGCGATGGCTCTTTCTCACTGAGCAGCACAGCTGGGGCTACTCGTTGTTTCCTGCCCCTCGAGCCCTGTCATCAATGAAATCTTCCCTCCATTCTTGAACTCAGGTATCTACTACTATTTTCAGGTCCATAGATCTGTTTCCCTCTGTCTCTCATCTTTGCATACTCAGAATATCTAAGTTTTTTGAGTATGTTAGCCATGAAACATTTGTTTTATTTCTGTCGCGCTGAGAGTATAGGTGGAGCTAAGTGAAGCAGAAGTAGTTACCAGATTCTCAGTAATCACAGCAGGAGCTGGAAGTGGAGTGGTCAAAGGAATGGCGAGCAGCCCTTCCCTGAGAGGGCTTGCCCCATCTTGCCTTCTGCTGCAGAGCAGCTGGACCTTACTGCACGAGAGTAAGACAAAGGACATCTCCTTGGGGGGAGGGGAACACACATCAAGTGGACGGTCGCCTCAGATACACCAGTGCAGAGGAGCAAGGGGCGGAGTGGAGGAGTCAGGGAGGCCCTGACTGCTGCCAGGTCCCGCGGGACTGTGGCTAATCACCTTGGGCCCCATTCCCTCATCTGCTGTGTGCAGATTTTAGACAAGGTGGCTCCCAAGGTCACTTCTGCTCTTAATATTTTGTGGCTTTTACTCTACTAGAAATGTTCTTCCTACAGAACCTTGAGGTAGGGAGCATCGTTTTGTTTTTTTGCCTTAAGTCTGTGGATTCTTTTAGGACTCGATCATTTAATTGTGACTTTCTCAATGGCGTTTTCCATTTTTCTCCCTACAGGTAAAGGTAGTGCTTAGTCATTGCTGAAACAGGGAATGTAACGAAAGCAAACGAAGACACCAGAGTTGCCTGCACACCTGGCTCAGGTGCCCTCCTGCCTGTGGTGTCCTCCAGCCCTGGTTTGTGCCACGGACTTCCTTGCTTGTCACCCACAGCAGCAGATGGTCAACAGTGTACACCAACCAACAAAACCAAAGACCATTTTCCTTTGCTTTCAGCTCGCTTTGGACCTGCACATGGATGTGTGGATGGTGGGTGGACCATGTGCAAAGGAGGTGTGACCAGGTCACTAGGGGACTCTCCTCCCATCCGCTGACGCACTGACTGGGTTTCCTGCTTGGATCCAGGGCATTTCTGCTCCTCGGTCACTTGGCTCCCAGCACTGCCTCTAGCTTCTGGGCCTGAGGGGGGTTTCTTCCCTTTCCTGGCCTGGAGCATCCGGCTGGCTGGGTTGCCTTTGTGCGCTGGGGATTGTGGATCCCTGTTCATGGTGGAGCACCCAGTTCCTCCTCAGCTGTTCTTCCCCACCTTCCCCACGTGAGGGTCTGTGAGAGCATTCCCGGGACCCAGTGTGCTCCTCTGGGTGTGTCCAGGCTGCTCCAGTCCAGCCTCTTCCGTCTTGGTGCCTCCAACTCACAGAAGAGTCCTGAGGGCAGGTTCCCAGGGTTCCCGGAGCATCTCTGCTCATTCTCCCGTGGCCAGCTCTGGCCTGGCCCCAGCCTCCCTATCTCCAGGTAAGGCTCTTGCCCCAGCCTCCAGGGCCCCCAGCTCCCCCTAGCTCCCTCCCAGGGTGAAACCCTCAGTGGTGCACTGGCCAGCCTCAGCTCTGAGCGAGTCTCCCCAGGTTGGAGAAGGGAGAACAGGGGCGGAGAGAGACCCAGAGGACACAGTGCTCAGCCAGAGTGAATCCTTCTCAAGGCAGATGATGGAACGGAATCTGCCCTACTAGCTTTCAGGTTTGCTAGGACCCCAGCCCCTTCCCTTGACGGTTCCTCCTCTTGGAGTGGCAGTGTCTCTGCGCCTGTCCACTCACCATGTTTTAGCAGCAGAGTCATTGGTTTTAGAGGTTTAAAGCTGAAAACAAAGTCTGCCTAAGGATGAATTGTGCCTCGGGCTATCTGATCAGACACTCACATGGGAATTGGGACTTGGAGATGTCACTGGACTGCGTTAAGACGTGGAGATGTTGGGAAGAAGTGAGTATACGTTGCAGGTGAACACAGAATGACTTTTTAAAGATCAGAGAATGGGCAGTGAGGGGTTGGTTTCTCTCCCCTGAACGCTGATGTTCAAGTCTGGCCTCCTGCCTCTCAGAGGCAGCCTTATTTGGAGACAACATCCTTGCAGATGATCGAGTTACAAAAGGTCCTAGGGAGGGCCTAAAGCCAACATGCCTGACCTCCTTATAAAAAACTTGAGGCCCACAGAGACACATGCGGAGGGAGTCTGCTGTGAAGAGATCCTGGGAGAAGACGGTCACCACCAGGCGACCAGCCATGGACAGCCTGGACCAGCTCCACTTCCCACCGCTGGGGGAGCCGACCTGCCGACCCTGGGGGCTGGGGTTTCTGGCTTCCAGGGGTGAGAACATGGACTTTGTGGAGCTGAGTGGTAGCAGCCCCGGGGAAGCAGCTCACAGAGGGAGATGAGGACCACAGCGCTCTCGTCTCTAACACAACGTCCTTTGAAGGACTTTCTCATCCGTTGAGTGTCTAGACTTTCTTTGCAGGCAATGTCGATGGTAGATGTGGGTGGGGGAGGTCCAGGTCCCCACCACCATGTCATTGCTGTGTGCACTGGTCACAGCTACAAAAGTGCAGGCTCTGTACTGTCCCTTTCTGCCTTTGAGATTGAAAATTCTACGGGAACTGGAAAAATATAATTTAGCATGTTACCTAGGCCAGGGGTGTGGCTCAACTGACGTGTGCATGTGGGCTCTGTGCTGCGTTGTAGGGGGGTCTTTTCTCTCTCCTTTGAAGGCCATGGGGGTATAGACACCGTATTTTATTTTGTTTTACTTTAGGTACTGGGGATTAAACCCAGGGACATTTGACCACTGAGCCACATCCCTGGCTCTTTTTTATTTGTTTTAAATTTTGAGGCTGGGTGTCACTAAGTTGCTTAGGACCTCACTGAGTTGCTGAGGCTGGCGTTGAACTTTCGATCCTCCCGCCTCAGCCTCCCGATCTGCTGGGTTTACAGGCATGTGTCACCATGCTTGGCATGGACATGGTATTTTAACATGCTATTTACTGACCACTCCCGTTTTAAGCAGAAGTGTCCCTTGTCACACCAGTGCCCACAGCCTTCTAACCTCGCCATCCTCACATTCACACCTGAGGCTTCCCAAAGGACTGACTCTATTGGCTTTGCCACACACAGGCCTGGACCCTAGAGGAAACCAGAGCTATAGTGAGGGCCATGAAGTGCATCGGACAGGACGTGCCCAGCCATCGTGGGCAGTTCCTCTGGGATGTCTACGGAGCCCTGTCTGGGTGCTGAGATGCTGCCATGGGATGCAGTTCTGCTGGCCCATTTCCCTGCTGGGCTTTGGAGACCAAGAGCTGACAACCACCAGACAAACTACGTGAATTTCAGTTTACAGACACTGCCATCGTTGCGGCTGAGAGGCCTTGGCTGTTTGTGAATGGCCATAATGTCTTCTTGTCTGTATCAGCCTGGAGTTCACTAAGCCCTGGCACAGGACAGGCGCTCAGTACTGCTTGATTCAGTCTACAAACAAGGAAATGCAGAAGGAAAACTGGAGGTCAAAGTCACTTTCAGGGTGTGGGAGGAAAAGAAACAAAGAACTCAGAAAAAGTTGGGGACACACATCCCCTCCTCAGGTCAGGGTTGGCTCGTGCCTAGTATGTCTACCCTGCTCTCAGGACTACGGAGTGTTACTTCAATATCATTTTCCATCTTGAACTCAGTGCTTATTCTTCCGAGTGATGCAGTTTGGTGCTTTCAATACCTTTCCAACATTTTAGTAAATTCACCCTCTCAGGTCTATCCCCCAACCTTGCCTGGGTCTACAGAGATTGGCCAAGGGAAATCCATTGTAACAAAAATGTGCTGTACACCGTTACCAAGGATTTTCCAACAACAGCACCTGGATTCTCTTTCCTTTAGGATGAGTTCTGTAAGGAAATGTCTGCATTCTTATGAAACATGATTCCTGAGAGCCTTAAAACCATACAGTCTACATAAATTCATGTAATCAGACATCTGATTATAAAATTTGAGGTCATTTCTGAGACCCGTGAGTGGGCAATTTGAAGACAACTCAAAGCAAGCATCCGTCTGGGTAATACACAGAAGTATCTGTATGAGCCCTAACAGCGGAGAGTGAAGAAGAGCGACCCACCTCACCACACTCCACATGGTCGCCCCTGGGAGCCAGGAAGTAAGTAGACCACTGAATCCATACAGAGTGGACCTCCTCACCTAGAGAGGCCTGGTCCAGGATTCCCCAGGACTGAGGTGCCTTTCCATTCCTCCAGAGCCGGTCTGTCTCCCCCGGCTCCCTCACTCTGCCTCTTGGAAGAGGGATGGTGTACCCACATATTTGACCTTTTCCTCAGGATTTAGTCCTGTTGTTCCTAAGACCATATAGCACACCCCTACTGAACCTCTGATGAGCAGGGGCGAGGAGATACCTAACAGCATTGGGGGTGAATAAATGATTGCACAAGCAAAATGATGGTATACCTATTTTTGGATCTAACTGTGAGGAATAGGATCAGAGGTATAAAAGGAAAGGTATTTATAGTATTTCCTGGCTATGTATTTACTGACCAAGGACCTCAGCGGAAGCTTGTTTATTGTGTTAATGCTAATTACAGCAACTCTATACAATATCACCACACCCCATAGAAAAATGGCCTGAGAACTGTCCTCTGCAACACATCGAAGACCAAGTCTACGGATATAAAAAGCTCCTGCCCCACTGCCTGGGATCAGGTCTAAATCTGGCCATATTTCCCAGAAGTACAAGTATGAGAACCATGCACACTGCCCACGGAGAGCCGAGCCACCGTCAGTGGAGGACCCTGAGGGCGTGGGGGCGGCCCAGCACCACTCTTGGCTACACTGGAATTACTGGTGGACGTGCTGAGGGTGTGGATCCTACTTTCCCTGGTGTCACAACAACTGACCATATTACTGGAGCAGGTCCACGCCCACTGCACTGTGAGAAGTGCCTCCCCTGTAGGACATTTAGCACCCAAAATTCAATCAGCAGTTCCACTTGCTGGCTTACAATCTCCATCTACTAAATCTAGGGACTAAAGATTGGACACGTATTCTGAGCGAGCCTCTGTTTCCTCGCTGGAGAGATGGCTCAGGGCCTCCTCCCCGGGTCTGAGGTTACTGTGGTTAAGAACGGGAGGAGTGCTGGGCACCGGACGTGCGCCTCTAATCCCAGTGGCTGGGGTAGCTGAGGCAGGAGGATCTCCTGTTGAAAGCCCGCCTCAGCAGCAGTAAGGTGCTAAGCAGTTCAGTGAGACCATGTCTCTAAAAAAATTAGAAAATAGAGCTGGGGATGTAGCTCAGTAGTTGAGTGTCTCTGGTACCCAGAAAAAAAAGAAAAGAAAACAAAAAGAGCAGCCTTGTTGGAAATGCCTGTGTGATTATAAAGAATTTGCACAAAGATGGGCTTGGCCCTTGGGTAACTGGGAACAGTCAGAGAACAAAGGCATTTGGCCATTTTTTCTGGCGATGTATTTTGTTTGTTTATTATAAATGTTTCTGGGAAGAAGTAGAAAGCAAGACAGAAGCAATGAATGTCTGCCTCACTGTCTTCCTCAGGAGAGTCCGACAGGTGGGGGCCTAGCTAACTCAGACTCAGCGTTCCAGGAGCCGCAGCTGCGGAGTCCCGGGGTCCCTAGTGGAGCAGGCGTGGCCGGGTGGACGCAGGGCGCACCAGGCGAGGCAGCCGGGCGCTCGCTGGTCCAGTCCTGCCCGGCTTCTCCCCGGGTGGAGCTACAGGCAGAGTCCGGCAGTTGCGCCGGGCAGGAACGGCCTTCAGTGCCTGGGGAGGAAGTTCGGAGCCCCACTGAGGACAGCTCCCTTCTCCACCCGCAGCACCTCCGCCCTCAACTGAACTTGGAGTCTGAAAAGCAGCCCGAGGCCAAACTTCAGCACCAACCTTTCTCTTCCCGCAGGCGGCGAAAGTTCTGTGGGGTGCCAAGTCCAGGGTCTCCTCGGATATTTGATTTCGTGTTTGTTTCTGTCGGTCGCACACGCGGGCGGGAACCCGCACAGCAGAGTGTCTACCGGGCCGGAGGCCTGGCTCGGGTGTACCGCCCGGTACGCATGGGAGCCGGTGCCACCGCACAAACCCGCAGCTCCGGCTTAAGAGACAAAATTGGTCCTGTGGGTTTTCATGATTCCATTAGGATCCAATCTTGTTTGGAATGGCTCTGTCTCTGCTAATGTCATTCTATTTTTTCAATAATCAAGATTATATTTGATTATAGAAAGTACAGTCCACACGAAGTAAAGAAAACCACTTACCTGTTTCATGTATTACAACACGTCCTTTAGATCATGGTGTGCCCAGTGCTTTGTTAGCAATGTCACTGTTTTTGGTCACTGTGTCACTTATTGACTTGTTCGATAAGAGCTTGTTTGACAGATGTTCTATCTTAGCCACCATTTTCAGTCACTAATGAACATAGATGCAACTTCAGTTCCACATATACTTAGTGATCGTGTGACAGACATTACTTTG
This sequence comes from Glaucomys volans, assembly GCA_020662805.1. NCBI lineage: Eukaryota > Metazoa > Chordata > Mammalia > Rodentia > Sciuridae > Glaucomys > Glaucomys volans. The sequence continues at coordinate 40,550 of JAJEJO010051408.1, forward strand.
AGTGAAGGAGCATGAAAGGAAGAACCAGGACTCCTGTACCCGCAGAATTCACAGTTCCACCAGCACAGACACAGAAGAGGATTATTTCCTTGTTTCACTTGGTGAGCAAGGAGATTGTAAATTTTAGATAAAACCTTTCTAAGAATCACTTTGGAGTTTTCACTGTGGTCAGATTATGAGATGTATTCACCTTAAAAGAGAACATGCTTGATCACCCTCCCTGTCCCTCCTCCAGGATGAGCAAACTCAGCTCAAATTGACTCTTGCTGTCCTTAACACCTTCCCAATAGCTTGTGTCATGAATCTTGAAGAAGTGGCAAAAGCAGAGTTGAAGTGAGGTACCATGCTCATTGGGCCACTGCCTTTAACTCAGAGCAGACCTATCTGCTTTTACAATTTTCTGTATTTATAAAGTGGGATTGAGAAATTCCTCCTTGTTTTTCTCCAGATTACTTGATGACCAATGTGACAATGGCTTGTAACAGCAAAGTATGACCTGATTGGGAAACTATAAGGAATTACTATCTGTTCAATAATTTTCAAAACTTGTGCTAAGTACATAACCAGTATACATGTATGGGTATGTTTTTAAATGGGCAAAAGAGAGTTAAGACCCCACAGGGAGGTGTGTGTGTGCAAATTCCATCTTTATCCAGGTGCTTTGGAAAAGCAGGATGAATTTCTCAGCACATCTGAGTTCATCAGGTCAACTTGAATCTGTAATAAAAGATTAGTGTTAACACACAGATTAGCTTGTTTCAGCCGGTATCGTTATAGGCACAGTGTTGAGTTCTTTGTTTTCGTCTGAAAATTTTAACAGTGTTATCCAAGTGAAACTCAACAGATTTATCCCCAATAAAAGGAGAGTGGGGTAGAAGGAGGTGGGGGTGAGGGGGAAGAAAGCCAGTCTGATTTTCAGGTCTCTTAAATTACTGGATTTGTACCTGTTGGGGCTATCATATTCATTTTTCTTTTCTTTTTGCTTCCTTTCCTCCTCCTCCTCCTTCCATTGGTGAGGATTGAGCCCAGGTTCTCACCGTCAGTCAAGCTCATTTGTAGTTTGCAGTGTCCACTTTGGTAGCGTGGTGGGTGTTTGCATTTCTTTTCTGTTGCCATTCATTGGGTCTCTTCTGCTATCACATAATAGATACACTTCCAGATCAATCCTAACACCACTCACTCATCTAAATGTTTTGACCCACTCCCTCAACCAAATAAAACATTGTTTTCGGCATTTAATAAATTTCTTTTTAAAATATGAGCATTGCTTTGCAGACTCAGTACTTACCAGTGCATTTGGTGCTAATGTGACATTGAATCTCACACATCTCTTTCCTGAGAGCAGGACCGCCGCAGGTCCTCATCGAGGGGCAGCCTGACCTCATGATTTCCAGGCAAGGGAGCAGCACAGGTCTCCATGGGTATACGAAATATCTGCTCCTTGAGTTTCCGCTCCAGGATGCGTCTTTACGCTAATAGCCCACCTGTTACTCAGGGTGACTCATTTGGAGTGAATGGCCTGTAATAATCACAGGAAATCAGTGGCCAAATTTAACACCGGAGAAATAAAAGCGAGCTCTGGGTGACTCTCGCTTTAATGAGGGAAGGTGGTTGGTCAGCACCTTCTCGCGGACACCTGCAGCGCCGCCCTGGTGCAGAGGGGCGGCTCCGCCAGCCCAGCTGCCCGGTGAGACCAAGGCCGCCTCCTCACCTGCGGTCCTCAGCCCAGCGCTGGGCCGTCGGCGGCGACCGGTGACCGCGGCCCGGGGGCCACGCCTCCGCCTCGCCCCGCCCCTCCCGGCCCCGGCCCAGCTGCTCCGTCAGCCGCCCGCGCCCTCCGAGAGGACCGCCGGCTCCCCGCCACCTGCCCGCCCCGGGCTCTCCAGAGACCCCCTTTATTAAGCGGCGGCCGCCGCCGTATGGCGCTCCTGCTGCCAGCTGCGTCCTCCCCACGCCCCCCGCGCCCCTCCCGGCGGCCCGCCACCTGCGGTGCCACTCCGCCCCCGCCCGCGCCCGCGCGGCCGTGCGAGGGCAGGTGCTCCCGGCGGCGCCGCTGCAGGTGGAAAGGGCAGGTGCGCCGGGAGCCGGCGGGAGGGGCGCCGAGTGGCAGCGCTGGCGACCGGCCAGGGCCCCGCGGCGACACGGCGCTCCCGACAAAGCGCCGCTCCCTCGGGCGCAGGCGGCCCGGCAGGACGCCCCCGGCTCTGATGGCCTCGACGGAGCCGCAGATGCGCGACCCTCAGTGACGGGAGCCTCTCTCTGACCTCGTTGTCGCCAGTCGCATCCTCACTCGCCCTGGCCTTGGCTGTGAAGGCGCGGTCCCCACCAGCAACATGACACCGTCTGGCAGCGTTTTAGAAATGCAGACTCGCTTCCCACGCCGCATCGCGGCTCCCCAGGTGACACGCCACCCTCCCGAAAACCAAAGGGGGTCAGGCGAGTCTTCCTGCCCGCACCCACAGATGGGCTGAGGATGAAACGCGGTGCAGCCCATCCAGGACCCTAGGGTTAGGATTAGGGTGAATCTGCTGCCGCCCTTCTGACCTACCGGCTCCTTCAGGTAGGCTTTCTATCTCAATGAGGCGACATTAGAAGAAACGTGTGATTTTCCAAAACCGAATTCGGGCAGCTTACAAAATGTGCTTAAAACAATGGACAAAAATAAAAATATGGGGAATTCTGGCAAAAGAAAAAATGAAGAGAAAAAGTCAATAAAGCAGCACTTGAGTGGGGCTGGTAGTAAGGGGCCAACCTTTGACTCAAAGTTAGAGATGGCCAAAACAAGAGAAAACACTCCAACACCACTCATGGTGTCCATGCCGTAAAGACAGAGCAGATGCTGTTCGGGAGTGCATTGCTACTACTGAGACTCGCATGTGGAGAGGCTACTTCGGTGAAGAGCAACTTCCAAACAGTTTTAAAAGTACATCCAGCACTGGGTGCCTCCTGCCTTCCTTCCTCCTGCTGCAGTCGGCAAACACCTGGGAGTCCACACCTGGGACCCAGCTGCTGTTCCGATCCTGCTGTAGGATCCACGGCAGGAAGAGAGTTCAGGTATTCTCCTGAGATGGTACAGGAGCACTGTTCTTACAAAACCAGAGAGGAGAGGTCGGACTCTCTGGAAAGGGACAGAAATGCAGAGGTTCCGGCTGGAGAAGGAGAGTAGTGGGAACAGCCTTCCTGAACTGGACCACCTTGGAAAAAGAGTAAAGAGGAAAGAGGAGGAAGCTCTCAGGCCTATGATGCATTAGCCTTTTTTGCACTAACCTTATTTAATTGTCATGGCAATGTAGCAAAATCAAAATTAGCAATTCTATTTTAAAGACAAGGAAACTGAGACTCGAGAGAAGAGAGTTGCTGTGCCAATGTCCTACAATTAACAAGCGGAAGAGCTGGACTGTAACTCAGATTTGCCTGGCTCCAGAGTCCAGGCCAAGTTTCATTTTAATAAACACTATCTGCAAAGTCGTGCTACTGTTGCATGCGCTAAGAATGATAGCATTGGAGAAGTGTGGCTACAGTCCAGAGGAGCATGAAGCAGGCAAACCACCAAGGACTGTCCTGGGGATGAAGCCTTGAGCAGAAAGACCATCAACCCCCTGCTGGGGGAAATGTGCAGGAGAGGGATGAATTCTGCGGAGATCAGGAAAAGCTTCAAGATGCAAATGATATTTGATCTGGCCTTGAGCGATGGGTGGCCTGTGAACAGATGGAGAAGGTGGGGCAAAGTATTAATTCCCATTTAAGGAGACTTCTGAGTGTTCTTTCTTCAGTACCAGGTAAAGAACATCCAATCTCATCTCAAAATCTTAGGAGTCACAAGTCAACTATTAAATTCAAGTCTGCCTAGAATGAGTTGGGGACAGTTGGGACTTTGTCCTGTGTTCTTGTCTGGACCGCCTGCCGCAGTCATCGTCTCTTCCCTCCTCATCTCATTTTCATGACATGCAGTTTTGTGACTCTAACAATAGTCAAAATGTAAAATTTAATAAACCTAACAATTAGCAAGCCCTGGAAATCTTGCTTATTGCATACATTTTTAGACACTGAGTGGTGAGTACTTCTCTATCATAAAGATCTTGACACAGCGAACACTGCTGATGTTGTTAGTGTGGTTCTCGTTGATTGAATGCACTTTGTTATCCCACCACACAGGGCTCTGACCCTCGATGCACTGCCCATGATTTCCACATGCAGGCAGAGGTTCCCTGGTACTGAAAGGAGGTTCACCACATGGTAGATAGCTTCATGTCACTGGGACAAAATACCTGACGAGAACTACTTACAGGAGGAAAAGTTTATTTGGGGCTTATAGTTTCAGAGGTTAGGTCCGTGGCCCGTTGGCTCCATTGCTCTGGGCCTGAGGTGAGGCAGAAGGTCATGGTAGAAGTCTTGGCAGAGGAAAGCAGCTCAGCTCATGGCAGCCATGAAGCAGAGAGCAAGGTGCCCCAGACAGATGTAGTCCAGGCCACACCCAGAGTGACCGACTTCCTTCAACCCCACTCCGCCTGCCTACAGTTTCCACTCAGGATTCCACTCGAATTCTTAATCCATCGAGTGGATTAATCCACCGATGAGGTCACAACCCTCATGATCTAACCATTTCACCTCTGAACTTTCCTGTATTAACACATGGGCTCTCAGGGGACATTAAAGACCCAGACCAAAATGCACAGAAAACCTTGGGGACTTTCTTGTCTCAAACTGGTTTTTACTTTCCTTTTTGTGCTAAGTCCCAGCATGGGCTGACTTTGTCCTTCTGCCCTGTGGCAGTCAGAGTGCAGCAGTTTTCCCTGGTAAATTGACAGCCCTGTCAAAACAGGTCTTCCTGAACGGAGATTGTGGGAGGACAGCTGTGAGGAGGGACCACGCTCCTGGAGGTGACAGGCCACAAGCACGTGAATTCAGTGCGCTCAATGAACTGCTGATGCTCCCTGGACAGCGAAGCCAGGGCCTGCAGTCTCCTACAGATGCACTGGGGATTTACACAGGAAGGCTCCTTGTTTCAATGTAAACACAGGGCAGAGGAACAGGGAGGCCTGGAGCTGAGACTCACTGCACTCTCCCAGGGAGCTGCTGGCCACCGGAGGATGAGCTCAGACTGGGTATCTGCAAGTGAACCACATCCTTCCCATGGCGTGTTTTGATGACACCTCCAAGTATCACCTTGGGATGAAATCGACTAGGTTTACATGGAAAACTGAGCCATCACTTGATGTAAGCTTCGGAGTAAGAGACAGTCAGTCCTTTCCTTCCTGCTTCCTGCTGTCCTGCCTTCCTGCTCCCTCTCTCCCTTTCTGTCTCTCTGTCCTCCTTCCTATTTCCTTTTCTCTCCTCTTCTTCCTTCCTCTCTCCCTTCTTCCCTCTTTCCTTACCTCCTGCTCCCTTTCTTCTTCTGTTCCTGCATCTCTCCCTCCTTTCTTCTCTCCTCCTTTTCTTCCTCCCTCTCTCCACTCTTTTTGATTTCCTTTCCTCCCCACCCTTTCTCCCTTCCTCCCTCCTCTGGCTCTTCCTGTCTTTTTGTCCCCTGAGAACCATCTGCCTGAAAGCTTTGCGCTCCGTCTTTCCCTTGCCTTTCTGCTGAGCCACTGGAGGGTCTGTCTGTCCAGAGCATGGTTCTTCTGCATTTGCTTCTTCCCACATCTCAGAGCAGCCCTGTGACCAGCCAGAATGTCCAACAGCATGTCCGGAGGCTGATGCCACTTAATGACATTCAGGCCACATAGAAAGGAGCAGCTGCCCTGCAGGTGGTATTCCAGAAATGCTCCCGGCACCAGCAGGAAGCTGGGTAAGTTCAATTTGGTGACGTAAATTTAATCATTTGCCTCTTTGTAAATGGGAACACAGGAAGAAACAAAAATGATATTCTTAGTAGTGTTCACAAAGAATGGTTCCTCCTAGTAGCACACATGTTTAAATTTTTCTTTCATGGGATTTGCAGACTTGCAGGATTTCCCTGTGGCTGTCAGAGATGCACGCAGCCATCATCCCAGGGAGGCACAGCATCTCTGGTCCTTATCTCTGCCATCACCCCTGAGCGTGGAGTTCCGAAAGCATGGCTCACGCCTATCAAAGGATGTAAAATGGATTCAGATGCTTTGACCAAGGTCAAAGAAGTCCTTCCATATTCTGCATTTTTTCCTTTTGCTAATTAAGAGCAGCCCCAATTCATTACATATGAATGTGTTCATAGATTTTCAATTTACGTCTGCTTTTTGTTCAAGCAAACCATCTGTAAATTAAACTGACGACAGAGAAACCTGCCAACCCAGAAATCCTTTAATGCAGGGTGAGAGGAGATTTGTAGCCATCTTTCCTAATCACAATCAGAATGTGTCCTGGGTTTCATGCTCGTGCTGACTGCAGCGGTCTTCCGGGAGGCTCTACAGATGTGCCAGGCTCTCTCTGTGAAGAAACGCTCAGGTGTAAAGGATGTTCAAGCTGTTGGGTAAAATTCTCTGCAAGTTCATACGAGATCTTGCGGGAAGGTTGTGTCGTCATGGCCATTCCAACTGCATCTACTGCATTTAATTGAATTTTCCCTTCTGGTTGGCAATCTGGAGCTAACCAAGTCTTACTGGGAGGGTGATGAGTCGGATGTAACATGTAAGTGACATGTAAAGTAAAAGGCTGTCCCAGTCTGCCTATTCTAGATGATTTTTGAATGTTAGAAGCCAAGGAGGCTGAATGGGAAATAATTTCTTCTTCATTCCTCTTCCCTCATTGCCATCATCGCTGTCACCATGATTGTCATTGAGAATTAGGTGTCCACAAGTGTACAGTCTGTTGAAGATCTCAAGAGAAAGAGCCCACATTCTCAAGCAAGCGGGGACTCTGCCTTCATGCCGTGCGGGGCTCGGAACTGCACTTGGCTCTGCCTCAGTGCCAGCCTCAGGTCTGCCCTACAGACTCCAGACCTCAGCCCCACAACCACGTGAGTCCACAGACCTCTCTCTCTCTCTCCTCCCCCGAGTTGGTTTCTTCAGAGCAGCCTGATGAACACCACGTTCCCTCAGACAGAGGAGCCCCGAAACCTGTGAGCTTCTGTCCTCCCGTGTATTCAGGGAGGTAGACAGAGCGCCCAGAGGGGTCAGATGGACAGAGACGGCTCTCTCGGACAAGAGATGCTCCCCAGCTGCATCTCAGAGAGAACCCAGCAGTTAGGTCCCTCAGCCCTGCCCAGAGCCACCACACAGGCTGGGCCTCTTCTGGAGCAGCCCACGGTAGGTGACCAGGCTAGGCGGGTGTCTAGCTTGGCCATGGTGGATGCTGAAATAGCATCAGCATAGGTGTGGGCAGATGCTACAGCCCTCACCGCTGCCCGGGGAGGCTGGCACCCACCTCACAGTTCACTGCGCCGAGTCCTTCCTCCTCTGTCTTCCTGGAAGGTGGTTGCTGAGGAACTTCCTGCAGTCAACTTCCTGCACGGACTCCACCTGACAAACTGGAGCTCTCCTTTTCTATCTTCTCCCCGAGGAAACCAAAAGGAGCTGTTATTTTCTAGTAGTTAAGCATTTTCTCCTGTGTGAAACATTTTACCTGCCCACCAGGAGCATTTATTAATCACCCATAGCTTCCCAACGTGTGTGTGTGTGTGTGTGTGTGTGTGTGTGTGTCTCATAGACTTCCAGGTGGAAGAGGAAGCTACATTCTGTGCTATGTCCTTTGACCCTCTTAGAAATCCCATCATATAGATGGATCTGAAGTCATTTCCCCAATCATACACGAGAAAACTCATAGACAGCTTGTCTAAGTTGCAAGCTAGTGAGTGAAGGAAGCAGGGCTAAGGTCACACCAACTGTGCCTAAACCAGGTCTCAACAAAACCAAACCAAACAAATAAAAACAGGCTGGGAATGTGGCTCAGTGGTTGAATTTCCCTGGGATCAATACCAGGTACAGGGGAAAAATATATATACACACATATATGCAAATCTATATATACAAAGAGCTTCTCAGGATGAAGTCCCCTTCTAAGACTTACTTGAAATAATTCTATTTGGAATGGCTTATACTGTTTATTTGCTTTCATAAGATTTTTTTTCTAAATTAAGTTTTGGAAAAAGGGCATGAAACCTTTTTGGATTCCCTAAAATTTATCAATCGAGTGTAATAGCTATATATGTCCATCCATAACTGAGATGTTGTTTTTTGTTTGTTTGTTTTTGCTTTTCCACAATTTGGTGTAATTGTTTTCATAACCTCTGTTCAACTCAGCTGGCAGAAGCTCAACTTCAGATACTTAGGGTTCTCTCTCCTTCTCAAAGTGTAACAGTGCATGCCGTGAGCCATGGAGTGGGGCCCTAATGCAGCTCTCCCTGCTGCGACCTCTGCTGTGACCTCTGCTGCCACAGCCTTCCTGCTGTTGCCCACATAGACCGTACTGCTGGGTTTCCCCAGATCCCTCCTTATGGGGCTCCCCCTCCATACTGGTGGGGTCTCCTGGCCTTCAGAGTCTGACTGTCTGGGTTATGCTGCCTCCTTGGGACTCCTGCTAAGGGGCAAGGGCAGGCCCCAGCATTGCTAACCCCAGTTCCACTTCTGAGAGCTTGGAGAACCTTCTTAACAGTGCGGGGACGGCAGCAGTGGTCAGGAGAGGGAAAGAGAGAAGCCCCCCTTGACCCTCACTTCCTAGACATTCGTCTCCAGTCTCCTGCGCTTCCCTGAGCTATCAGAGCTTGGGAGCTGGAAGGCTGGAGGGGACAAACAGCTATTTCCTTTCTTGCAGCCTGGGCCGTTCCATCTGCAGAATGGCCCGAGAAGCAGCAGGCAGGGACAGGAGCGTAAAATAGGTTGGCCGGAGAAAACCTCTCCAGTGAGCATTCCGAGTGCCTCACACCACTCATAGCTGAGGAAGCCCCACATGCAGTGGAGACTGGGGGTCCTGATGCTGTGAGCCACCCCATTTTTTCATTGTATTCACTGACACCTCTGATGTGGTATCTTTATCCCATGCTTGCAGGAGTCTGGGAGCTGCATCTTATCTCTCTCTTATTTTCCTCGCCTTCTGCAGCTGCTTCTCTGGCTTAGGACTGCTGGCTGCACCCGAAGTGCATGTAAATATTTGTAAAATGAATGAATGAATGAAGGAATTTCAGATTCCTAAAAAAAATCGTACAACACCACCAGAAGCCCTGTCCTTCCAGTGGCCTCCTGCATGCCTCTTTGTTTGGCAGAGACTGCAATTGCTCCGACATTACCAGGGCATCTGTGCTGAAAAGATGCAGGCAGACAGATGTTAGTGTGCATCCCACAAACGGCTGTCTGCAAGTGGTGTGTATGAATCAGACTGCTCAGCCTGGAGTCAGTTCAGTACATGCATATTACACTATTGAAGATTTGCTGATTAAATCACCCAAGCCGAAAACAGTTACAGTAATTCCAGACTCCAATTGGATTCCAATGTCAAGGCGAATCACTCGTGAGCGCTGAGCTCATTTAAGCCTGGGAAGTAAACATCACAGGAGAGCTGTTTGCTTTCCCACCACTTTATTGCTTGATCCTCACATTCATCATTGTGTTGTGCAAATCGCACATCAAAATGCCATTAAATAATGCTGTTGAATAGGTTTCCTTCTGCACAATTGGCTATAATGCATCCTAATAGATTGTGTTAATACTTCAATGGAAATTTATATGTGCTAAAGAGTGGTCTCTTAATCCTTTCTATTTTTCTTCTCTTTCAGGAGAAGTGCCTGCTCTGGAGGGAGGTGAAATATTATTTTAAAATGTGGAACTACAGGAAGTGTCCAGGGCAGCTCACTGTAAGCCCGAGAAATAGACTGCAGGGTGGCGAAGGTTCCAGAGGGGCCCAGCTGCTCCAGGGTAGAAACAGTGACCTTGAGGTCAAGGAAAGGGGCTGGACTCCTGCCTCTGCCCTGGGCACCTTTGAGGCTCTGGGTAATTCGGAGAACTAATATTTCTGGGGTTTCCATAAGTATGAAATGAGCAGTTTGCTCTCTGGTTTCTGTGGTTTTATAAATAAGAAATGCTAGCTTTATGAAATTTTTCATATTTATTTGCTCACTGGCTTCTTCCCTGGGAGTAGAAGAAAGTAATTAGGCATCTCACCCTTAGAATTTTGTGGGAGATATTAGACAGAGGACAGGTGTGCGGAGGACAGAGCTGGCTTCGTTTCTGTAAGTGGCCTCTGCCAGCAGGCTGCCCAGGGCAAGTCTCTTCATGGCTGGACCAGCTTCTCCATCCACAAGTGGGAGAATCTTATGGAACCTGAAGGGTTGTCTCAAGAATCAGCGATGGTGTGTAATCACCTAACACAGACCTTGGCACATGGTAGACTTTCTATCAATATCGATGGCTTCATTATTAGCAGTTAAAATGGTCAAGTCGCAGCAGAGAGGCAGGGGGAACATTACTGCAGTTACTGGAGTTTCTAGAATTGAAGTGCTGTGCACAGGAAAGGGAAACCTCCTAATGGCATTTCACTCCTGGACTTTTAAACAAATGAATTCAATACTGTGTCCACACAAAAGCCTGCGTGTGAATGTTGATGTAGCTTTACTTACGACTGTCCAAAATTGGCAGCAATTTTTCAACAAGGAATAAATGGATGAACTGTGACATGTACATGCGTGGACCACCCTCCAACCCCAGCAGGGCGCGGAGGAAACTGAACGGACATGTCGAAGTGAAAGAAGCCAGCATGCCAGGCGCCACGCTCACCATCCACCTGCGCGGCCTCCCCACCGAGGAAAAAGCAGCACCGCCGGAGAGGTGGAGGTGACCAGGCGTGCTGGGGAGGCAGGGAGGAGCAGCAGAGCACAGGGTTCAGGGCAGGGAGATCGGTGGTAAGCCCCAGCGGAGACGAGGCATCTGTCAAAACCTGCCCCGCGCACAACACGAAGAATGGGCCCTGACGCAAACCAAGAGCTGGGCTTAACAGCACGCGTCCACGTGGGTGCCCCAGTCAGACCCGCACTGCCCGCCACCGCGGTGCTGACCACGTGCTCGCCAGGGGCACCACGCTAGACCTCTCCATGCTTCTGTGGAGATTTCCCTCCGCCTGAAACTGCTAAAACCAGTAAAGTTCCTTTTAAGAAAATGAAGCCAGTTTAACTGTGGTGTTGTAAAAGATCAAAAAATACTTTAAAATGAGCGCTCTGTATGCAGAGGAGGGTGTGTGTATTCTACAATTTGTATTGCTATTATTTTAATAATATACATGTTTCTATGTACCTAAAATATCTATGGAAGGGCAAGCATGGAGCTGATAATTTGGTAAATGGGCGACAGGGATAAAACTCAGTTTACTGTTTTTGCATCCCATTTCGCATTTAAAAAAAATGTAACATTTTTCACTATTATCTATTCAAAATCATAAAATAAATAGATAAAATTAGCTAAGAACATATAAGATAAGGATAAAGAGAAAATGGCAATAAAGCAATGTGAACTAATAAAATATATTGGCAATAAAAAGGCAGACACAAACAATCACATCTGATAGACAATTTAGAAAGCTAATATAATAAAATATAAACATAAGATAATTTCAGAAATTCTTCAATTTAAGAAAATAGTAGTGGACTAAAATGATAATTCAAATACAAACAAAAAATAGAAATATATTTTGATTATGTATTTATTATTTGATTAAATAATCAATAATACCAAGATAATTTATATGTATTACATATGCAGTATGTATATATAAATTTACATAAAATCTCTAGGTGCTATTAAATAAGAAATAATACCAGGAAAATTAATTTAAATAACACCTGTAAAGGAAGGGATCCTGCATAAAAATTATTGCAAAAATTTAAGCAGTATGACCTCACAAAATTTCAGATGCTTGGAGCTATAAAAACTCACATATCTTAATGAAGATTTGCACAAATATTTTGTACCTAAAAATGATATGTGTATTTTAAAATTAGTTACATTTTGATATTTGAATATTGACGGTGCAGACCATGGGGATTTTAAAGAAGTGTGCGATTTCCTGGAAGCCATAGCTTGGGTGGCTGAGTTCAAGTCCTGCGGGTGGTCCACAGGAGGGGAAATCAGGAAGCCATGGGCGATACTCAGCTGTGATGATCGTGTCCTGCCCAGGGAGGGATCAGGAGCAGGGGGGCTTTGAGGAGATGGAGGACTCTGGAGTCCCGCAGAATCTGTGGAGGGCGGCTGTGGGGTACCTTCTCGCTGCCCCCAAATACAGTCAGTAACAGGAGAATAGCTTTGGTTGGTTATCTGGAAAGCAACTGCTTCCCACTCTGCCGCAGCTGTGGGGTGAGTCCACCTGGGACAGCAGCCTTCTGAGTAGAGGGAACAGAGTCATTTGCTTCCCTTGTGACCAGACTCCAGGACTCAGCACAGGGACAGTACACATTGAAAGGGAGAGCGGGGACCAGGAACCCTGCCTCTATGCTGAGGGCAGCAGGTTCTGCACAAGGTTTGCAGCATTCTCAAAATCAGCACATTGACCTCACGGTATCTTCAGGGGTGCTGGAGACTTCTGTTGTTTTAATTCTATTTTTTCAGTTTACCTTATGGATTTTTCAGTTTACCTTATGGTAAGCCACATAACGGATCTCTCTGAAATGTTGCCATAAATGTCCAGCTTCGTAATAAGGGCCCTTTGGAGTCCAGCATAGGAAAGAAGTGGAGTGAATGACCTTTGATGGGTGCAGGACTTTAGAAGAACTCTCAAGAGGAGGAGCTGTGGATGTGGGACCCTGAGCAATGGGGAGAGTTTGGGGATCAGAAGAGGGAGGTAGGCAAGCCCGTAGGAGCAGGTTGGTTGGGAGCCAGTCATCTGCAATCCGTTACCAGCGTGATGATCCCATAGGCTGATGAGGCTACAGAGTGACAACCTTGTTTTGTATCTGCATTGATGACATGGTGACACTTTCTTACATATGCACAATAATTTCCTGTAGTGCAATTTCATTTAAAAATGTTTTCTGAAGGCATGAATTCTGCATGGACAAGAGAAGATTCATTGAAAGAAGGAAGCACGTAATTATTGCTATAATATTCAAAATATTCTAGCATCATGTATGCTCTAACTTAATTTTTTCCAACTTTACCATGAACGTGGCTTTGGAGATGAAGTGATGTGATTCTGATTCATCCCTGGGTGACCCTGGACTCATCAGAAGCTCAGCTTGCTCATCAGTAACATAGGCTGTGAATTCTGAGTCCTAGAGCCAGGGTGGGCCCATGGGATGCTGCCCTGCGGTGGTGGTCTCTTGGGGGGTCTGGCACCCTGAGGACTAAGCCTCTTCTGAAAGGCCCTGGCCAAGCTCCTGGGGTGGGCAGAGTCACTACTTTCAACTTGAATGGATATTAATTTTCAATTTTGTCTTTTAGTGTTTGGGAAAGGTATTTTCTATTTTCCCCAGTTATAGTCTCCCCTTCTTAACAGCCTCTTTGGCTTCTGAGGGCAGGCTACTGAGCAAGGGGCTCTTTACATGTGGTTTGCTCCTTGCCCATTTTGGAAACCTGATATACAAGTCATAAGCAATAACTCATATTTGAAATTCCTGTCACAAGGCAGATGTGGCCTCTGTGCTTACGGAGAGGTTACAGATGAAGGATATCTGGGTCCCTAAATTCCATGGAGCTCACACGCCCACCCTCCCACACAGAGTCCACTGTGGCCCAGCACTGCCTGGGCCAGAAATAGCTTGGGACTCCACATTCCTCCTTGGTATTTAGAAACAGCAGTTGTGAGCAGGAAAGTCCATGGTCATTACTGCCCAACTGATATTTTATTTTTCCTCCTATGAAAATTTTCTAATATTTGTTTTCATATGAGGCAATGCAACTTTATCTTATACAGGAAACAAAGTTAAAATAAAGCAATGAAAGTTCCCGGCAGTCACGCTGCCCGGCGGTAGCTCCCGTCGATGCTTTGGTCTCATGAGGTTTCAGTCTTTTTATCCCCTATCATCTAAGTGTTTCAAAACTGAAGAAAATGATTCAACACAGGTTGTTATGACTTAGTATTAGTTTTCCTCATTTGATAGGTCAACAGTAACACCACTTTTTCTTCATCTACAAGATCATTTTTGATGTCAGTATGTATTCCATCGGGGAGGTGTAGAACAGCTTACTATTTAATCTCTTATTGTACAGATTTCTTTCAATTTTTGAGTGTGATCAACATTTCTGTGCCCAGTATTCTGTAGTTAAATGCTTGTGCTATACATGGAACTATTTCCTTGGGACACATTTTGAATGGCCAAGTGTCAGATGAAAGGTGGTCAGTCAGTTTTCATGGCTGTGATCAAAATACCTGATAAGAACAACTGAAAGGAGGAAAAGTTTACTCAGGGCTCACGCATGGTTTCAAAGCCTCAGTCCAAGGTGGCTGGCTCCATTGCTCTGGGTAGGAGGTGAGGCAGAGCATCATGGTGAGAGGGCGAGGGAGAGGAAACTGGGCAGCTTCACAGCAGCCATGCCCTGCTTCCTTCTGTGACCGCCCAGGAGTCCATTCAAATTAGTAACCCGTCATGGATCAATGCACTGGCCAGATCACAGCTCTCGTGGTCTAGTCGTTTCTCCTGAACATTCCTGCATCAGTACATGTGCTCGTGGGGACACCCCATATCCAAACCACAGCACAAGGGTATGCACAAGATGAATGTCCAGGAGCACAGTGTCAAGTGGCCCTCAGCACATTTCTAGAATGCACACACTTCAGTCCCCCTGTGAGTGCCCACATCCCATACGCAGATGACTGAAGAATGTCTCCACTGGTTTAATAGGTAAACCCTGATGCCTTCCTGCTGTGAATACAGGTGCCTTTCCTTGACCAGCGTCTGCATCGCAGGTGCCTGAATGAAGACTCGGCACATCTGAGCGAGTTGCCAGAGATGCACGGGCGGCAGCCACAGGAAACACGGGCTGTTTTCAACCTCGGACGTCCTCTCGGGGCCAGACACAGTGCTGGGCGCTGGAAACCCACCCCCACAGACTGCAGGGGTCCCTGCTTCCAGGAAGTCCTGCCAGGAGCCAGGGTGAGGCTGCTCACCCTGGAAGACCAGCGAGTCTCCGGTGGGGGTGCCGGGAAGTTGCAGGGGTCTTTTCTGGCCAGAGACCATTTCAGGAAGTCTTAGAACAGAGTCAGAGCAGGAGCAGGGAGTCAGAGGGCAGGAGGGGCTGTGGAGAAGGGAGAGCTCGTGTTCGGGCGATCTGGATCCCGGTGAGAACCTGTGTAGGACTGGAAGTCTGGGAACCCCCAGAGTGGCCGTGACAGCACTAACTGGACAGTGTGTGTGGTCCCCTGAAGACTGTTGCTAGAGAGCATCTGGTGGGGAGAGGGCCAGATGTCCTGGGAGGGCTGTGGAAGCTCTACGACCCTCCAAAGGCTCTAGGGAGCCCCTGACTCTCCCCTTTTATCTAATTATGTATGGCAGAGAAGTGTGTTTGAAGGTCCAAGATTCAGAGAGTTTCAAGCATGTGGGCAACACTGAAAATCTGGCAAGGGGCGTGGGCCCTTTCAACCTGGACCTCCTCCTCTGAGTGACCCTTGGAGCTGGGGCTGAAGACAGCGTGGAGGAGCCTGGGTGATGGGCTACGAGGGGGATAGGGTCAGGCTGGGGGAGCTCCCACATGGGCCTACGGATGCCACAACTTTTCTTCCTGAAGCTGCTGTTCGGTAATTTGTTCTTTCCTGACATAAAAGAAGTGGCGTCCTTCAGAGTCCAGACTGCTGCTTCTGTCACGAGCCCTGCTTTTGACCACTCTGAAGGGACAGCCCCTCCAACTGGGGTATTTATTTCTTCTTTCCGAGGGGGGAGATTTTAGGGAGTAGACAGAACAGCTTAGTGCTTTGGGGAGACACTTCCTGAACTGCATCACAGTGTTTAGCACAGGTCTTTTGGGTGGCCCGCCCTCTGGGGCTATTTCCTCGGCTATTTCCACCGTCCCTGGCCACTCGGCCATTGCGGACAATCAGCATTCATGCAGGGGCAGGCCACTGTTGACCGTGGGGGAGAGGCCACTTCCCTTCTACTGCAGAACTTGAAATGGATTCTATACCTGAAATTATGCTTCATAAGGGACGTGACATTTCCATCTTGTTTCTTATTTTACCCTTAGTACTTAACTGTCCCCAGAAACAACTGGTGACTATTACGTATTCGTTGACTAAATGGATGAAGGACAGAAGAGGCATCTCTGCCTCCATGTCCACCCCAAAGGCTCTAGTTCCTTTACAGCCCTCAGCCTGGCTCGAGAGTGCAGGATGGAATAGCTGAGTGTCCCCCAAAGCAAGAACTTTAAAGAATCCTGAAACATCCAGATGGATAGTCTGGGTTGAGTGTGCTCACATCTACTTGTGTGACTTCAGCCTCCAAAGATAGAAAACAGGGCTGACCTCTACAGAACCCTGGAGAGCACCTTAGCCCCAGTGCTGAGTGTTGGGTGCTGGGGACTTGAGTGACGGGGTGGCCTTGACATTGGCAGCGCTGATACTGGGAACAGTGGCATCAGTGGGGTTTCTGAGGAGAGCGAGGCAGTGCTCCCAGGTACCACAGGTCCTCTGACTGACGAGGCACGGCAGCAGTGACAGGTGATGTGGGCCACGGGGAGCTTGAGGAAGTCACCTGGCCGCAGTGTGCAGTTCTTGGCAGTCACACCAGAAACTCAGATGAGCCGAGCAGCCACTCAAGCAGGGCAGAAGCCAAGGGAAGCTGAACCTGGGTTCGTGGAGGAGAAATCTGGGGTCTGGGCAGTGTCAAGGAGCCCGAGAGGTGCACGCCCTTCCCCAAGAGCTGGAATGATGGGGCACCTTTGGACCTACAGGGCAGGCTGATTTTCTTTAGCTTCAACTACAGGTGTTGAGTGGGGACACCGTCCCTGAAGCATGGTGTTGGTCACAAAGGGCAGTGAAGTTTGAATATTTAGGTGGCAGCAGGCAAAAGTTGAGGAAGTCTTAGCAAGTAAAAGATTGAGCGCCCCGAGCCAGTTCACCCACACGTCACACTTGCAATCCAGGAGTAGCACTGCCTAGGGTAAAGATCAATTTTTTAAAAAGTAAATTGATTAAATGTAATAAAGATACAAAATTTTTCCATGTGGCTCTTTTGGGATAGATTATTTTCTCATTTTAGTTCTTTCCTCCACTGGTTTAGAAGCTAAATCCTGTGTGGCTCCTCTTTTGGGAGTTCCTCTGAACATTGCAAAATGCAAATGTAGCTTTTCAAAGTGCAAATTTTGCCAGATACTTTTTATTCCTTTCCTGAAATACAAGTACTTGAAGGTGGCGGCCACCTGCTTCTCCCAGTGCCCTGCTGGTGGGTGGCAGTTCAGGGCTTCCTCCCGCTCGGCCTCAGACGCCACTGTGAGCTGCACATGCCCATCTCTTCCTTCTTGCTCACTTTTCTTCTGTTTCTCTGAGGATTCGCTGTTGCCAAACTTTCTATTTTTCTTAAAATAGCCGGGCGCAGTGGCGCACGCCTGTAATCCTAGCACTTGGGAGGCTGAGGCAGGAGGATCACGAATTCAAAGCCAGCCTCAGCAACTTAGCGAGGCCCTAAGCAACTCAGTGAGACCCTGTCTCTAAATAAAATACAAAATAGGGCTGGGGATGTGGCTCAGTGGTGGAGTGCCCCTGGGTTCAATCCCCAGTACCAAAAAAAATAAAAAAAAAAAGTCTACGTCCACCCTGTCAGAAGGACCCTAGGAAGTCTGGATGGCATTTGTTCAGGCTCAGCTCACTAGGATCACATCCCTGGGCTTCTTCCTGTGTGTTCCTGCCGAGAGGTCCCCAGCCCCATGCTCCTCTCTCCTGATGGTGACAGCACCCAGCACGAGGCAGCGTGGCCAGGCCTGCAGTTGGGTTGTGGGGGTCCTTCAGTTCTCCCCTCAATTCCCTGACACCTGTGAGCATGCCGAAGGCCTCCGACTCGCCGTGGATCACCTACAGTTTCCAGCTCGATGCTGGAGGGAAAGCAGTGCATTCGGTAGGCACCGTCGGCGGAGGTTGGAGTTGCTCTTCCCCTGGCTGCTAACATGCCGCATGATATTTTTTCATGATGCTGGGCTGCAGCGGCCGCAGGCCACCGCTCCCACCGGCCACAGTCACAGAGCGAACGACAGGTATGGTCAGCCTGCGGTGCCACCAGTGTGTTGAGAGGCGTCCTGACCCACCTGCGATGGCCACGCCTGGCTGTGTTAGGCTCAGAGCACTCTGAGCCCGTGTGAGGCGGCTGGGCCAAGCCCGGCGTGGCAGGTCAGGTGCATCAGGCACATTTATACTTGTATTATGGATTCTCTTGGAACATGACTGTTTTTAGTGAAGGAGCATCTGAAGTTCTGTTTTTGATTAACGACACTATGGATTTGGGAATATCTTGGTGTATTTCCTTTGATTATGGAAGAGACTCATCATTGTCTTAAAATAAATAGGATCCACAGTGGCTGCGCCTGCCCGGTGCTCCTCCCTCCTCCCGGAACCCAGGCGAAGGCGGCCGTGCTCCCGCCTCTCGGTCTTCTCCATGTCAGTTAGCTCCTCGCTTAGTTTCTCCTGCTTTGTTTGTCTGTGATGAATTCTGTGCAGTTTCCTCCGACCAATCTTCTGTTCACTATAAACTGCTTCAGAGTGGTGAGGAGCCATCGAAGAATTTACGCTTTTATTGTTTGCATCTTTCAATCGTAGAAGCTTTCTTCGATTTCTTTTCATGACCATGCTGGTAATTTTAAAATAGATTTCTTTTCCTGAGGTCATTTCACACTTATTATAGCTTTGTACGTCACGAGAATAGTTGTTTTAAAACTTCCCTGACTTTTCTTATATCTGGAGACTTTATTTAGTGGCCTCTTCCTCTGTTATCTCTGCTCCTTTCTGTTAGGGTGCTTCATTTCTCTGGCTCTTACCTGTTGTCTGGATGTGAATGCTCATTTTCTTTGCAACATTATTATGGGATTTGCTCTGGGCTGGGAGGAACGGTCCTTTTTTCCTCTCAGGTGCAGTGGACTAATTGTTTTAAACCAGACTTCTGGCTTTTCAGATTGTGAGCGACTTCCTGTGCTCCACTCAAGACCATTGACAAGGCCCTCGCAGAAGCTTGGAGGTGGGAGCGGCTGGTGTGGGTTTGCTCTTGGTTTTCCTCACCACTGAATTAAGGCTCTTGGGTGTTGTTTTATGGGAATCTTCTTGGGATTCGAGAGTTAGCTTTTTTTCATGTCACTACACAGGTCCTAAAAATTTAAACTCAAATTCACCGTATTTTGTAAATTCTCCAAGGGCAAAAGGAAATCAGCCTTGAACTTATTTTTTCTGGAATTAAGTTATCCCCTTTTTGTAGGTTTTGTTTTCATAATCCCTTACTATCCTGTAAGTGTTTATGGTTTGGGGGGAAAGGTGTCTTATTCTAAACTTGCAGTTGTTTTTATTAGGAGATTGTCTGAATAACTAAACATGCTGTCTCACTGGGAAAGTGCAGTTGCTTTTCCACTGCCCCTTCCTAAGTATCCAGAGGATCTAGAAATAGTTGATTTAACACATTAGTCAACTTAGACTCAAATTTAATGAAAATATAGGCTATGTTGTTTTACAAAGCTATGTTATACCAAGGAGGATCAACCCAGAAATGCCAGCAAGTGAAGCATCTTCCAGTATTATTGGACAATTGTTTAGAAACTTACCGTCTTCCCAGTGGGAGTGATTGGAAAAAAGTTTGCCGGCGATTCTTTTAAGTCTTTGATGAATCCTATGAGCATTTTAAAACTGCCTCTGCCCTTCATTGCACCTGCCTGTACTTCAGGCCCAGCAGCCTCCTGAAGACGAGAGAAGAGTTGAAAGAGGCGCCTTCCCTCCTCCTGGGGTGCTCAGGAGAGGGCCTGCCCTGGGCACAGAGGCATGGCATCTGTGCCACCCACGCCCAGTGCTGGATCAGGACCCTCCCAGCACTGCGCAGTGTCAGAAAAGAAAAAGACCAGGAACGAACTTCAGGAACCTTGGTTCCTATACATGGGTGACTATATTATAAAAAAATGGTGAGATACAAAATGAACAAGAAAATAGCATCCAATTTTTATGTTTCTATTTTATGGATCCCAGGAGAATGGGAAGCTCATAAGCATGTTGCTGAAGTTACTCACCAGAACGCCTGGCTGCTTTATCAGTGCTGAACAAAAGCAGCTGTCTGCCAAGCAAGACTCAGGCACCCAACAGGACCTTTATTTTCACGCTGCAGAGGTTGTGCTTTCGGTATGCACTGTGTTCTTCCCAGAAGTTCTTTTGTGTTAGGTGGATATTACTGTGCTGAGCAGACCTTACTTTCTTTGTGAATAAAGACACTGATGCCAATCCCTGTGTATCTTGGATGAGGCTGCTGGCTCTGTACTGGGGAGAAGGGAGACCCTGGAAGCTCTTCACTGCCCCCGAGGCAGCGCATCTGCTTGGCCTCCGCCCTTTACCTGGAACAGGTAAAGAGCACAGACTTGGACAACGGCTTACGGGGAAGTTTTACCTTTTATGTTTGCATGGATGGGATATTAGATATTGCACTTTTGGGTACTAAATCTCTTCATTTAAATTAGGAAGAAAAGATCTCCTAATAGGGCCCATGGGAAGAATCAAATGGCACATTGCATATGATGTTCCTTTTTATATTGTGAAGCAAAGTATAACATTTCCAGTGTATTCCTTGTGTCTACAAACCTCTTAATCTTTCCCATCTTATTCCAAAACTCTTAAGTGACTTATGGAGGTGATACACACTTAAGAGAATAGCTTGTTAAATGTAAATGGGGTCCATACAGTGCAAGGGTTGATTGGCTTGTGTAAACACAGGACTTTACCTCCAGCACATGGAATTGTGCCTGGAATTGAATGGGAACCAAATAAAGGTGTCCACTCAGGCAGTAAAGGAACCTTAACAAGGGGGAAAGCAGAGCTGGACAGGGTGCGTTGAGGAGGAGGGGAACTGGAAGCTGCTGGGAGTGGTGGTGGGTCTGACTGAGGGTCTGTGCCCGTCAGTGCACGCTTCTGAAACACGCCACAGATGCGGAGGCTTACACAACAGGGAGTTCTTTTCTCATGGTGGTGGAGGCCGGGGAGTCCAAAATCAAGGTGTTGGCAGGTCTGGTTTCTGGTGAGGACCCTCTTCCCGGCTTGGGCTGCCTTGTCCTGACAGGGCCTTTCCAGTGTGGCGGGTGGAGACAGATCTGCTGCTTCCCAGAAAGCCACCGATCCTGCCAGGTGACGGCCCCGCCGTATGCCCTCCTTGGACCTGAATGACCTCCACCAGCCTAAGTAACAGAGAGTGTCTAAAGAAAAAATGGACTTATTGGAGTGAGCAGGAGATGGGCAGATCTGGGATAGTCACGGTGGATCGTGAGAGGATCTGAGAGGCCGAGGGAGGCAAGACCTTCGGAAGGTAGAAGAGGAGGAGGACCTAAGTTACTCTGAGACAATTTTCCTTGGCTACATGATCTGGAACAAGCAGGCTCCAGTCCAGAACTGCACGACGATGCTCAGGCAGGAGTCCTTGCAGAAGCGGTTCCTGTAAGGAGCTGGCCTTCACGGCAGACACGCACGGGCGGGGAAGCCCTCCCTTCCAGGCCTCCCGACCCCATTTCACCAGGGTTCAACATAAGTGGCTGCTTTTTTGATCCTGACCATTCCCTCATCTTCTAAAGATCTTATCTCCAAAGACAGTCATGGGCTCAGGACTTCTTGGGAGTTTCAGGGACACAATTCAGTCCCTACGGGCTGTATCTTGTCAGGGTAAAATGGTGCGTCAGACAATTTGAGAGTTATTACAAGATTTTTAAAGAACTGCAAGTACTGATTGTTCTTGAAGGCAAGGCACTTGCTTTCTTTGAGTGTGTTTTCCCTGTGTGTGGAAAAGGGGTCGCTGACCTAACGCTCTACAGTGGTCAGGTGAATTCACGGAGGACCAACCTCTGATGAAGTACAACAGGGCCCTTGGGTCCCACCTGCGAGTGGTTGTCATTAAGCGTTATCTTTGTCAGGAATCATGAATCTAGAACTGTGACCCTCGTGGAGGCCACCAGGACACAGACCAGGGGATGAATTTCCAATCTCCATGGGGACCTTATTTCTGGACACAGAGAAGAAGGCAGAAAAATTTGGTGGCTCCAGAGTTGGAGACTGGGCCTGTGCTCCCTTGAGAGTGCCTCCCGGCATGCAGCCCTGCTGCTCTGCTCCAGGGCTCCAGACCCCTCCCCACCCACTCGAAAATAAGCGGAGATCTCTCCTTCTCCATTCCCTGCATGGAGGCTGCAAAGAGGGACACTAAGAAATATGCCCTTGGCAAAAGGAGAGAGGGGAGATCTTTATTTATGGTTTCATTTCTCTTATTTTTCATTCTAAACCCCTTGTGGACCTGTCCCTGAGAGGCGCTCACAGGTGGCCTAGCACAGGCCTTAGGACGTCCAATCTGTGAATGTAGGGATCCCACGACTCTCGGTTCATTTCCTTGTCACGTGGGTCATCCTGACGAACAGTGAGCAGGCCAGCAACTCGGCCTTCTCTCCCTGCAGACCTGTGGCAACGAGAGGCGTGTGAGGAGAGTAAAGGAGAAACAATCTGCAATACAATCATAGGAATTTTTAAGAAGAAAAAAATGAGGGAAAATCATTAGACAAAGAGGGAGGAGGAAGGAGGAAGAGAAAAAATGTAAGAAAAAAAATAAAAAGGCCATATAAGAAGTGGAAATTAGAAAGAATTACCTGAGAAAATAAGGGCAGATGAGAATCAATAGAAAACTGTAAGCCAGGGCGAAAGATCGTCTCCCACCTGCAGTTCACACAGCCCCCTGGAGAGTGGGGAGAGCTCTCATACTCTCCAAAGAAAAGCTGCGCTTCACACCGACTCATGGGACAGGGAGAACCGCCCAAGGCCCCTCTGCAGCACTAGGCCCGGGGCTTGGTAGAGGCAGCTCAGGTTTGAATCCCACTCCTCTACAATCCCATGTGACTTCAGGCAGGCCACCCAGCCCTGGACACCTCGGTTTCTTCCTGTGCACGCTGGAGACAGGGAACCTGCTGAGAAGATTCAACCCACAGAAGAGCCGCTTGGGGCCTCCTGCAGCTGAACGGTTGGAGGCAGGGTTTGCTCCTGGGATCCGTTCTCCTGACAGCATGAGCCCTCTGGACACTGAAAATTGCAGCGTTCGGGATAACTTTCATTGTTTAGGAATCTGATAAGGGTAAAAATAGCAATCTCAAATATCAATCACTGAAACAAGAAATCTGCAGTTACCTCCGTCTGGTGCCTGAAGCATGTGTGTCCCCAGTGTTGGTCAGCAAGGCCGTGGGCCCGGCTTTCTACTGCAGAATGCAGCCTTCAGAGATGAGTCTGAGGCTGGTGCTTGGCTGAGAAGTTTCTGCATGGCCCTGGGGCCCTCAGTTAGAATCTTTACGTGAGTTTCGGGTTTTGTAAATACTAAGATAAATATCAAAATGACATTTGGTTATTCACTATATGGAGGCACAAATGTGGAACATTTTCCATTTCTGGCAACTGAGGGAGTGGTAAAGCTAGATACTGGGTGGACATTGGTGGCAAAGGATGGGCCTCAGTCACTGACACTTTGGCTAAGGACTGTGTGTGTGATGGTAACTTCATGTGTCAATTGGTCTGGAGCATGAATTGCCCAGATCGGATGTCATTTCAGGGTGTGTCCATGAGGGTGTCTGTGGATGTGGACAGCATTTGAATCAGCAGACTGAGGAAAGCAGATGGCTCACCCCAGGTGGGTGGGCACCATCTATACCTTCAGGCCCCAAATAAACAACAGGCAAGAGGGAGGATGATGCGGTCTGCTGACCCCCACGCAGGAACACTGGTGCTCTCCTGCCTCCACTGGGACCCACTCACTGCCCTCCAGCTCTCAGAACTGCTCCACCTGCTTCCTGGGTCTGTAGCTTGCAAACTGCAGGCCACGGAACTTCTCAGCACCTGTAATCATGAGACCCAAGTCGTTATAATGAATCACAAATATACATACACAATACACATATATACACATGTATACTTATATATGTTTATATTCTATTGATTCTGTTTCTGTTTTTACCTTTATTTACTTATTTATTTTTAGTTATATTTAGTTTAGTTGTTTTTAGTTTAAGTAGAACATACTTTGCCAGAATATACATACATACATAAAGTATAAAATATTCTATAGGTTTCCACTCTTTTTTAATTTAAGTTTTTCTTTGTTCTAACTTGTTGTACATGATGGTAGAATGCATTTATACATTTTGATAGATCATACTTAAATGAAGTGATTCCATTTCTATGGATAATTCTGACTCGTAGAATGGGCAACATCAAGTATGTGATATTTTGTATTTAGATAGACACATTGTATACACACACATGCAACGATGTGTATGTGTGTGTGTTCTTTCATTGAGTTACCTCCCGGTTATTAATTGTGACTGAGAATCAGGGCCGTTCTCTGATCATACAGATGTTTCCTGAGGTGAACCACCCTGAGCGTCTATGATGACCAAGGCCACTCTTGCAGGAACGTATGTTTGTATGAACACATCATCAGACACAGGGGAGAGCTCTGTGCACTACTGCTCTTTGCCAGATTCGCATGTGAACACGTGGAACTAACACACCTACTTAAATCTTCTG
Source organism: Glaucomys volans (assembly GCA_020662805.1). Lineage (NCBI taxonomy): Eukaryota > Metazoa > Chordata > Mammalia > Rodentia > Sciuridae > Glaucomys > Glaucomys volans. Next base: position 65,144 of record JAJEJO010051408.1, read on the forward strand.
TAGGGATATGGTGCATGAACCGGCTGTGTAAGTCACCAGGTTTCTCAAGTCACCTCAGGACACAAAAAAGCAATAAGGAAAATGGGCAAAAAGATGCAAAAATATTCTTAGTGAAACTAGAACTAGTGTAATCTAGAAACTCCAAAGCATGTCAAGAGGACTAAATCTGGTCGGAAGCAGGCCAAGTCCCATGGGAGCTGATGAAGCACAGGTGGGGAGGGGGCGTCGGCTGACCTCAGGAAACAGCCGCAGAGGTATTCCCTGGTGAGGTGGGCAGCACGCCTGATCTCTGAGAGCTGTGCCTCTTGCTTTCAGCAACAGGAGTGGGACTGACACAGGCTACCAAAGTTCCCTCCTGAACCCAACTTGGTTCCAGACAGGAGCAAGGGAGGCCGAGGAGCAAGGTGACTGCCGGTCAGCCACCTGCAGGCAGGAGCCTCGGCCCTTTGGATTCCTTTCCAACCTCTGCATCCTACAAGGAATGATTGGGAAAACCCAAGCCATTCAGTAACGCAGGACAAAGAAGAAACCGACATCCATGAGGGTTTCTGTAGACGTTCTATGACCAGGTGGGGGACAAGACTGCTCTCCTCTTGGTGGAGAGCCCTGCCACAGGGAGAGAAGAGAACTTCAGAGCACATGTTCCACCATGAGTTAAAATATTATGGGTTGGTAGCCTCAAAGGACAGTGGCGCAGCAGAACTGAAGTCTGGGGAAAGCAAGAATCACAAATCACAAAGGGGAACCCTTGAAGAGAGGACCAACCGGGAGGGTCAGCATGCTCAGGAGACCACAGACACGGAAGGTGGTGTCACCTTGGAGGTGAAGGAGCTAGAAGCAGCTGGTGGGAAAGCGAGACCTGGAGGAGGCGGGGGAAGCCAGCACATGTGTGATCATGGCACTGGGAGAAATGGCTCTGAGAAACCCTAGGTCCAGAATCCTTCCTGACCACCAGCAATGGAGGAACCTACCTTCCAAAAGGCCCGGAGACACGGAAATGCAGCCAGGGAAGGCGAGCAGCAGACACAAGCTGATCAAGATGTTGAACTTAACAACCGTTTTTGAATGCAGCCAGGACCAAAAACCAAGCCACTCCCGGGACTGCCCCCAGCAGAGGTGGGCAACAGGAGGTGGCAAGGCCAGGACCTGGCTCAGGGCTGGCGAGGGCTTCGCCCGTAACAGGCTGGCGCCAGCATGCAGGTGAGCTCTGCTGCCATACACAGCAATTACTGTCAGCAGGAACTCGGGAAATAACATTTCCATTTTTTGAGGCAACTGCTGAAGGACTTTTGTGGAAGAAATCAAAAGCAATACATTTGGGTACAGAAGGAAGGAAAATAACCACAAGAAACGCAGCGAAGATGCTTGGGGAAAGCAACAAGAAAGGAAGGCTGGGAGCGCTGTGTCTTTCCCTGCAGACTGAGTCCAATTTGTGGATCAGGGTGTCAGAATATCTGCAAATGTCACCTCCCCAAAATGCAAAAACGATACACATAGTGTAAAATTTCAAAAATAGAGGGAGAAGAGGTCAGCTAGCTTCAGTGATTACCCCAGTGTTGTGGGGGGACAACAGCCTTGAAAGATGGCAAATGGAGCAGAAGAGACACATGCACGTTGGGCAGGGAAAGGGAGCAGCAAAGCCAGAACTGAGAGAATACACGGGAGAGGGAAGGAGGGAGGGAGGGGGACAGAGACCACTAATTGCAGCAACATGACTTGGGGACATACCCAGGCACGGGTTCCTGCAAGGAGGGTGCCAATGGTAATGGTGGGCAGAGAGCAAACTGGCCGGCCCGTGCTGTGGGCCGTCTTGGTTCTCACTGCTAGGATGGATTCCCTCAGTGTGACTTGGGAAACAGAAATCTACTCCTCATGGTGCTGGGGGCTGCAGGCCCAGGTCAAGGTGCCAGCAGACTGAGGGTCTGGGGAGGCTGCTCTCTGCACGGTGCCCCTCACGGCACACTCACATGGCAGGGGGATCAGGAGGGTGCAATTGGTCAGCTGGTTCCCTGAACATAATATTTTCAAGCATCCTGATGCCTTTCATGAGAGCAGCACCCATGACCTACCTCCTGAGGGACTCACACCCCCCATTGTCCAGCAGGGAGTCAGTGTGAATTCTGAGGGGGTTTGGTGGAGCCGTCTCTAACCCAACTGTAACTGTAGTAAGGCGGCAAGAGAGGAAGGAAAGTAGCCCAGCTTCTCTCCTCTTGGCATCGTGCACCTTGCCCTGTTCTCCACCTGCCAAACCCAAATGGAAGACAACGCCCAGGGGCCGGGATCACACACATTGTAGAGGTGCCGGGGGGCAGAGTGGGGCCCAGAATGGCTAAGGGAGCAGGACCAGAGGGGACAATCTTTCACCCACCTCTGTCAGACACTGGCCAGGTGTGTCCAGCAGGCCAGGCACTATTGCAAACACAGAAGTGGGAGCGGAGGGGCAGGGCCAGCTGAGCGGTTTAGGGAGGACAATCCCGGAAGCTGATTTGCTGTGGGCATGACAATATGGGTCTGGAGCTGGGAAGTTCAGTGATTTTGAAAACACTGCAGACACGGGATTTCAACAGCGTTCTCCACCACATGTTTGGGCTACAGAAACCCTACCATTCAAGCATGTTTTCACACGAACACATCTCCCTCACATGGTTCCTGCCTTTCCTGTAAAGAAGACAAACTCGGGTAAGCTTTTCTTAAAGAATGAGAGAAAGCACAAAAAGTGGACTGCTCTGCTTGGCTCTGGTGTCAGATAACAGGCTTCCCTAGTCTGCGCTCTGCTTTTTCATTAGCTAACTCAAACCCCTGTCCCAGTGCAGGCCTGGCTGCCGCTGCCTGTCAGTCAATCGCTGTGTCACAGCAGCAGCTCCGCCCTCCATCTGCTCCCTGCACCCGCTCTGCATGTTGCCACCCAAGTGTCACCCGCACACAGCACATCGCTTGGTTGCTTCCTTGCTCAGAACACTTTGATGAATCCTCTCTGAGTACAGAACAATCTTCTTAGCTGAATGGTAAACGCCTTCCCAAATCTGGGCCTGGCATGCTCTTCTGATCTGGGCTCGCCTTAACCCAGCCGTCTGCACTGTGGCCCAGCCTGGCCTTCCTTCCCTCCTCCAGGTGCTCTCTTCAGCCTGTAGCCACTGGGCTTCATGTATAAATCCTGCCGTAGCTCAGGGCCCATCTGACTCACCTCCTCCATAAAACCCACGCTTAGGGTTGGACTTAGTCTCTCCCGATGATCGTCTATGTGGCAAACCTTCTGTTCTGAGTTGCAGTGCTAATTCTATGGTTTCTGAGGTCCTGGAGGTCCTGGGGGTCCTGAGAGAGAGACTTTGGCAGGGGGAGGCAGAACGAAAGTATTTTGAGATTTTTACGCAGCAGATGATGGAGACCAGGAGCCCTGGCGAGGGTCAGCCCACAGGCGTGAAGTCCACAGAGCAGGGTCTCCCGCTGATCTTCGCGTCAATGTCCTATGATCACAGATGTGTTGGCCTGCTCACATTTGTTGAGAGGACGAAACTGAAGCTCACAGAGCTTAAGTCACAGGACTAAGGAGCAGAGGAGAGCGTGCGCCTCCCCCCACAGGCCCATCAGGGGTGCCCTGAGTCCCCCAATTCCAGGGGGAGCTGCACTGAGGGACCTAAGCAGCCCACCTGGAGATGATACTGCCGAAACTGGTCACAGTTGAGACGAGGGGAGGAGGGGAGCCCTCCAGCCGGCACCGACCTGCAGCTGGTCCTGCCTTGGTCCTCGTCTTCCCACTTCACGGACAAAACGAATTCCTCGAGACAGCAGCCCAAGTGAAACAGCGTCTGCTTTGGATATGTTTCATAAACACCCAGAGTGGGATTTCTCTGATCAGTTCAAAATTTGTTGTATGAAGGAGTAGAAATGTTTGAAGCAAGTAAGAGACATGCTTCCCAAATAAGTGACAGATCACAGGGACCAAAGAGGTTTTGTACTCATGTGTTTTTCTCAGATAACTATAAACATATAGACATTCCTGTTAAAATAAGTAACACACATCTACTTATGGATTTTTTTTAACCTCCACCACAAGAATGAAATTTTTTTTTTTTAGCGTAACTAGACTGAGATCCTATTCAATTTCTGAAAAAAAAATATTGTATACTTATGATGAATAGCTTGACAAAGAAACAGGTACAGAATTAATGACCCAAAGATAGCAATGTGATATGAAAGCCCACTGATAAACCAAATCCCCAAGAGGATGGGTTCAGAGAACGTCACAAGAGAAGCCAGAACGTGGTGAGAATTCCAAATAGAAACAGCACACGGCTCCTCCATGTGCCTGGCTTGCCCAGTCCTGTCTGTGAGCTCTAAAGGACACTTCTCTCCCCCCACAACATGGTCTGGTAAGCGAGGGGAACATGCCCCATGGTCAGGGAGGAAAACGGAGGTGCTGGCATGTGCAGAGCTAAGACTTTCACATTCTTCTCAATAATTTAGTGAAATGCTTGTTCAGATTGGTGGACCTGGTTTTCAGTGATTCGGTTTATGGCAGATGGCCTTGGAGTCCATTTTTTTCCCTGGAAGTGTGTCCTGCTTCTCTCGTGCACTCAATTTGTGAGAGCAGTTCCACCAGCTATGGAGCCATCATGCCTACCAACCAGCTGTGTTCTCTCTCCCATCAGCCATTCGGGGTCAGGCACTGTGGACCACAGACTCAACGCCTACCCCAAGCCCTCCTCTTCATCCCTGGGAGGATCCATGAAAGTCCCTCCAGGATTCTGCAGTCCCTTTATTCCCTGCCCACCTGCTCCACATAGGCTATTTCCAGGTGCTGTGGTCACAGCAGTGAGAAAGTAGAGGACAGTTCCCTGGTCTTAGAAAGGGACAACCTGGGGGAGAAGAGAGCGAAGAGAGCAAAGAGGGAGGAGGCACGGCATGTCAGAGGTGACCAGTGCCCACTGAAAATAAGCAGGAAGTAGGTGGGACTTCACTGGGGACGTCAGGGAGAAGCTCACCGAGATGCCAGCGAATGTCTGGCTGAGCTGGAAGGGCTGCCAGGAAGGTAACTGGGGGAGGCGCTCAGAGACGGGACAACAGGTGACAGGAAGCCTTTGGGGAAAGGCAGGGAGCAGGGCAGCCTGGCAGAGGACTTCAGAGAGGGCGACAGGCCGAGAGGTGGGAGGCACAGCAGTTGCGCTGAGAGGACTCCAGCAGTCCCAACCCAGGTGGGTTGGAAATTTACCTGTGGGAGTGGGGAAAGCGGACAGCTTCCAGCAGGCCAGCGGGAGGGGACGGCAAGGGACGGTTCCCGGGCTTGCGTGGCAGGGGTGGCGCCCTTTTCTGAGAACCAGGTGGGGCAGCGCACGCGGAGTGCGTCTGCAGGGCCAGCGGGAGCTGAGCGTCGTCGGTCCCTGGGAAGCCTGTGGCGGGGGTGCGCGACCGCAGTGCGAGGAGCCCGACCTGGCAGGACACTGCTTCAGACGGTCCCAACGTGGTCAGTGCTGTCCACCCAGCAGACCTGCGTCTTCCGAAGGTCATGAATTTACCTCATTTCCGATGAAGAATCCGGACTGGGGAGAGATGTTGTCACCGAGTTCCCACGAGCTGCCACCGCACCCGTCTCCGCTGAGCTGCGTGGCTCCTTCTCCGTGTTAGAGGCCCGTCTGCTTAGGGCTCGGGCTCCAGCGTGTCCAGGTGAGCCCGGCCACACACTGCCGCGGCGCCGGTCTTTTTTTCTTTTTGAACCGGGGATTGAACTCGGGGGTATTGGGTCACTGAGCCACATCCCCAGTCCTATTATGTATTTTATTTAGAGACAGGGTCTCACTGAGTTGCTTAGCATCTTGCTTTTTGCTGAGGCTGGCTTTGAACTCGTGATCTCCTGCCTCAGCCTCCCCTGCGCTGGGATTACAGGCGTGCGCCCACCACACCCGGCTTGTATTCATCTTTTTGTAAGAGGAAAACATTTGTTTTTAAGTTAAAGTATTTTTAAAAGTAATTTGCTAAGAGAACCTGCAAATGCCTATCTGAAAAGAGGACAGAAGGCTTTCCCTGGGCGCTCTTGCTGCCAGCACGCTTTACTTGTTCATCCATCTTTGTCTTTAGTAACTTCTGAAACAGAAGTTCTTCCCTGATTCATTACTGAAACAGTCTGGAAAACAGCATGAGCGGAGACCTGGAGGAGACCCCAGTGCCCTGGAGTGACCGTGGCACACTGTGGCCTGTGTGGAGTGCTGGAGGACCCATTTCTCCAAGCCTGGTGACCTTTTCCACAGGTTGTGAGGCTGCGGGTGAAGATAGAGGAGTGTGTGTGTGTGTGTGTGTGTGTGTGTGTGTGTTTACTGGGATATATTCCCGAGTTTTATGCATTCAATTTGTTATTTTACTTTCTCCTGGTTTTTTAAAATGATAAAAAAAAATGACTTGTATTTAAGGAATACATACTCCCCTGTAGGAAAAGCCTCTTTGTCCTTTGTTGTTCTATGACGTCTTAAGAGAGAATTTAAGCTTTTGTCATAAAACTGGATTGAATTTTGTCAAGTTGCTGATCAGGTATCACGTAGCTTGAGCATCCGTAACCATGTTGTGTGTATGTTCTGAATCTTGTGATCAACTTCAAATCTAGAATAGAATATGCACTCAGGATGTGCTGATATTGGTGACAGTGGATATGATTTATGTTTCAAAGTGCTTTCCTGGTGTCTAAAGGTTTTGACTGACTCCTCGGTATTGCTTTCAGCTTTGTTGTGTGCCTGACAATAGCATTTATGAGTGAATGGGAAACAGTGCTGGTATTGTCTCCCATGACCATATTATCTTAGTTTGTTTTTTCTTTGCAGAATACTTTCTAGACCACTTGACTCTTTGGTGAGGTTAGTTTAGAAAAAATGCAGAAAAGCTAATCCTTAAATTCACTCACCTGGGTTAGATCAACTGTGAGTCAGTGAGCAGGGCCGTGGGAGCTCTCCTGGCCTGTGCGGCTTTTTGCTTTCCTCTCTGGGAAGCCACACCTCACCTCAAGTGCAAATCTGGGATGCACTCCACGGGAGGCTGCAGAGTCAGTCTGCATATTCAATACCAGTGGCACAAATGTCTTCCTATTTTTAAACATAATAGAATAGAAACACTAACAATCTCTTTCTTGAATAATACTGACAATTTTTCATATTGCATTTTTAGTATCTTTGGTCTCTAACGTAGCAGGGAAGCCCGTATTGCTTTTTGGTCTATTCTGGGAGTTTGGTTTTCTTGGGATTCCTGAGTAAAGCTCCATCACCCACCAACTGCTGATGACTTACAATTATTTGGGTCTTTGGGGTTTTGCCAATATTAGTAGAAACTCAAGGTCAAAATTCCACTCGTGTTTCCTGGGATTGACCTGAGAAGAGGTCTTTGGGGCTGGCAGTCCACTAACATCCCTGTGACATGCTTCCTATGAACTCTAAGACTGGCCGCTTCTCCACGGCGAGGACTGAGACGTGGCTGAGCAATGCCAGAACACCATCCTGGACCCCAGGGTGTGAGCATGACTCAAATATCAAAGACCATGTTTTTTTTTGTTTTGTTTTTTGAAATGGCTTAAAAAACAAAAAGTATGGATCTGATTGTCTTCTATACAAAGGCAAGTTGGAATTTGTAACCTGTGTAAATGCTATAATTAAAACCTTGTTTTTACATGGATTCATTATGTTAAATTTTCCACTAATTACCGGCATTCGCTTTAATGTGTACATGTGGGCGACATGAGGACATGATTAGCCGGAGTTAAAAGTGTAAGCAGTAACGAGCACATTGTGGGTTTCCCTTTGTCTTTGGTCACTTGCAGCTTCTTGACAACGAGGCCTGACTTTTTACAGGTTTGTTACGCTGTGCAGTTCTCGGGGAGCAGCCAAATGCATGCAGAGCAGAAACGGCGACGTCCGCAGCTGAAACTCCTGGTCTCAGCCTTTATCCTTGGGTGGGTGCAGCCGTGGAATAAAGTGACCCAGTGGAAGGGCCTCTGGGCTGGCAGGGTGCAGGTGCAGCTGGAGGCATGGGAGAGGGAGGGCTGGAGGCCAGAGGTGAGGCCAGCTCTAAACACACTCTGAGTCTCACTCAGTGTCTGTCAAAACAGGACAGTGAAGGCTGACTCCTGAGAGGAGACAGCCTTCTGCACCTCTTAATGGCCTGGGTTCTCTGGGGCCTGTTTCCAGGGGGCATCTTTCGAGAGGAATCTTCTCAGGGTCTCCTTTCCTGCCCCTGTGGCCAGGTCCTGAACACATTCCTCGGAGAACATGGCTTGGTTTTTCTCCTGGTTGGTTTCTCTGTAAAACTCCTGGCTGAATGCATGGAGTCCTCCTTCGTGGACAGTGTCGTCACAGGGGCAGAGAAGACTCCCCGAGTGACGGGCTCAGCCCTCTCACCTGTGTCCGACTCCTTCCTGGGGGGCTGCAGCCGCACCCCAGTCTGCCCTCCCTCTCCCAAGCCCACTCCAAGAGATGGCCCTCCTGGTCTGCTTGCTTCACGTTTTGTTGGGTTGTTTGCTTTACTTCCTCTCCTTTCCTGTTTCCAACCCAGTCGCCTCTTTTTCTAATTATTCCCAACATATGTAACTCACATTCACTGGAGGGAACGTCCTTAAGGAATTAAAACCACATTGGGTGACATTTCACATGAGCAGCATTCTCAGTGCGGGAAGGATTTCCATCACCCCCTCTCAGGCCCGCATGGGCGAGGGGAGTGAAGGCCTGCTCAGCACCCGGGGCCAGGAGCCCTGGAAGGCGCCAGGCCGGACAGAGCGGGCAAACGGGTGACGCTGGCTTTCTCGTGCACTTTGGGTAGTGGCCCTGACAACTCTGTGCTTGGCAGAAGTCACAAACAATTAGTTCTGAAATAGGATTTCTTTACCTGACTTACTACAGCACAGATGATCTGTCCTCTGGTTTTCTGATTCTAACCAGAGATAGCCCACCACTCCTGGTTCCGTTCCCTCACTCCCGGCCTCGTTTCCAGCCTTGATCCCAGTGCCCCTTCCTGCCGAGTGGACTTCTGTCCTGCAGCATGCTGTGCTCAGCAACCACCCTCTCCTTCACTCTGGACTGTCCCCACCAGTAGATGACACTGAAATCACTCCGCAGCTCACACACCGTTGGAATGGCCGATGGCTGGCGGTGTCAAGAGGGATTTCAGTAAGGGATTTGCTTCTTCAAGGGGTCCTTCGAGGGAGAGGCCATCCCTTTCTCATGAGACATACTTTGTGGTGGGAGAGCACTCTTCTTGCTATTCCTTAAATACTCACCATTTGAGATAAGGACCAACATTTGCATCCTGCGTTGCAAGGTGCAGATTGCTTTCCACACATATCATCTTATTTTGCCTTATAAAAACTTGCATGTATTTTATTATCTCAATTTTCCAGATGAAGAACTTGAACAATAAAGCATTAAAGATTTTTTCCAAAGCAAGGCAAATCCTGAACATAAAACTATATAATCTGACTTTACAGTCTACGGTTTTAATATGACATCCTTTTCTAACTAGAGAGATTTCATGTTTTTTATATTTTAAAAGAAACTGGTAGAAAGCACTTTATTTGGTAGAAAGAATAGGGACTATTGAAAAAAGGAAACGGGACTCCAATTTGCCTGCTGCCTGCAACTCCCAGGGGCCTGTGGGGTCCTGCCTCTGCGTCCCCTAATCCGTGGAAGGGTGGTGGTAACCTTCCCAAAGTTCTGTGCCTGGAGTCTGGCACCGACGGTGCCCAGTACATGCTGTGCTTTTGCTTCATCCTTATTTTCACAGGGAAAGGGCATGGATGTTGGCAGGAACGGTGCCACAAACCAAGACAGGAAACAGGTGATCCTGTGGCTTCCTCTTTAATGACTGCTCAGTAAAGAATTCTTATCACTCTGTGAGATGCCAAAGGCCAGGAGAACGTTTTGAAAATGAAAAGTACTTAGGTCAGATTCCCAGCCTGGAGGAAGGGAGGAATGCTCGGAGGTCTGTTTTCTGTCTTCTCACTCTACCACGACTCCCTCACTGCTGGAAAGAGACTAGGAAGATGGCGGCCAAGTTCCCCCTTCATTCAGGTCTTCATCCTGCATACAAAATAGTTACTGCTCGTTGTATACTAATCATAACTTGGACTGGGGTTACCACATGACCTGGGAGAAACAGTCACTCACATTCCACACTCACATTCCCTGAGGCCTCTACCAGGGCAAGACACTACACACCACCTGCTCTTCCACAGAGACTCACTGGGATGCCACCCACCCTGGGCAAAGGGCACAGTGCTTGAGATTAAAGAATAAAATCATGGTTCTTCCCCCTTGAGGAGCTTATGGCCCAGCCCCAGAGAAAGACAAATAAAAAGATAGAAGAAGAACTAAGAAATTTAAAGACAGGGGAACAGGGTTGCCTTACCTAGTTCTCACACTAGGTAGGGTCAGGGGGAGAGGGGAAAACTGAGATAAATCCCAAGGACAGGTCAGATGAGAGGGGACGTGGAGCACAGTGCCACCATGTTGCACCTGCTCCATGGATGATGGCCCATGACATTCACTTGGGATCCTATGCTGCTTCCTGTCCTGGCAAATCCACTGCACTGCACCTTCAGTCCCTGCCCAGCACTGGGGCCACACCAGGCAGTGGCATTCTTATGTGATTTGAGGGCTGAGAAGGACAGCCAGAGGCCAGAAGAGAGTTGCCAGGGGAACCCCACCCCATACCGAGAACTCCAGACTCCAACTATCCACCCATGGAGAGCATGTGTGCTCCTTTGAGGTACCATAAAACATTTTCACCAACTTAGAATTCTTTGTCTACTAAAGGTATCTTTCAGATAGAAGGGCAAATAAGGCCTTTTCCAGACCAACAAGTGCTGAGCAACTTCATCTTGAGCTCACTTGCACTTAAAAGGTTCAAGGGACACCCCAGGAAATTCATCTACATAGGAGGGAGCGTGAGACCGGGAAGTATTTCAAAAAGAATTTTTTCATTGTTGTTTCTTTAAAAGGCAGTTAATGGCCTAATGCAAAACCAGTATCAATGGATTGTGGGATTTGTACCATACAGTAAATGAATGTATCTGAAGTATGATTTATGACAAGGGTGTCAAGGACAGGAGGGGAACGACCAAGCTGCAGTGCTGAGTTGCTTATATTCTACATAAAACTATGCTAAACTAAAGGGGCAGATTGTAAACACTGGATGCACAACTAAAAATTATAGGACAGGTACTGATAAGTAAATAGAAGACATAAAAACGAAATAAAGAAAATCTCAGTCTAGAGGAAGGCAGAAATGGGAGAATTGGAGTAAATAGATAACAAATAGGGGCACCATAGCCTCAAGTTCATTCTTATCAGTAACTACATCGAATTTGAATAATATAAATCCTTAGATTACAAGGAATTGGAAAATAGGGACAAAGCAATAGATGTGACATTTTCCTTTATAACATTCTTGAAGAGGAAGGTGTAGATGCTCACAGAAGCAGTGCATTCTAGAATAAGAAATACTACCAGGCATAAATAGGAGCACTACGCGACAGAGGGCCCATTCACCAAGGAGACACAACTTTGCTGAGTGGCTGTTGCCCAACAACACAGTCTAAAATACATGAAGGAAAGAACCACGTAGCCCAAACAGGAGACAAACAAACCGTTATTGTTGGAGATTGGGGACACCAATACTGCCCTTCCAGTGATGGAGAGAATAAGACAGAAGTCCAGCAAGATCTCTCCACCATCTCCACTGAGCCTGAGGAGCACGCCCACTCACAGCAGCACAACCCCTGGGCTGTTTCCAAGGCCACGTGAAAGGTTTGCTACCCTAGGCGTCACATGGGAGGCGAAAGGGAGTCTCCATGCACTTAAAAGGATAGAAATCAAAATACGTTCTCTAAGCACAAGCAAATTTACCTAGAAGCCAGTAACTCAGAGGTATCTGGAAACTTCCAAATCACACACTGCCAAAACTCCCTCTGTCAAAGAAGATATGATCATAAACTCAGAAAGTATTTCATGGTGAACGAGGATGAACATAGGGACGGGTCTCTCAGAGCCTTGGAGCCGCCTCCAGGGCCCCGTGGGTAAAGTGGGCCATGCTTGCATGTGACTTACGCACACCTCCGTGTACCTAACCTTTCCTCTAGCTTACCTGTAACACCTGGCACATGCAGATTCTCCTAACAGTGGTGATGCTGTGTCTCCACTTACCCTGGTGTTACTATAGTGCACTCAGAGTTTTATATTGTTCTATGTAAAGATCTTGTTCATCATTTTTAGATTTATTCTTGAATTTTATGCTTCTGATGGCATGTCATGTTTCTTAAAAACTCTGTTTTCTAACTTTGTTGCTAGTGTCAAGAAACTCAATAGCTTTAGACTTTGAATTTTGTATCCAGAACTTGTTAAATTTGCTTATGACTTCTAATAATTCGTCTGAAAATGGTTTGGGTTTTCCATTCAAATAATCATATTATATTTGAGTCAAATGATAGCACTTTAATTTTATTTCCCATGATCACATTTATATATTTATGTACTTTATTTATATATGTATTTTCCTAAGCATTACTATGCTGACAGAACAATGTTGAATAGATGCATTAGTATGATCTTGTTTCTAGACTCAAAGAGAATGATTTTTCATTTACTAGAAGTACATTTTATTATGTAGTAGAATGTTTTCTATAGCTTTACATACATTTTTCAAATTAGGGATATTCTCTTCTATTTCTAGTTTACAAATAGTTTTTATTCTGTACCAAAGTTGAATTTTATCAGGTAATTTTTAATACTGTTGCATATTTCTTCCTTTATCTTTTAAAGTTAATGTATTACATGAATTGGGTAAGTCAATCTGATATTCCTATCACGAGCTCAACTTGGTGGTGATTATTTTATGCATTGTTGATTCAGGTGTTTTAATAATATGTTCATAATTTTCATATCTATATATATGAGTAAAGTTTGCTAGTAGTTGTTCCTACTTGGATTGTTTCTGTCAAGTTGCATATCAAAATTGTGATTCAATAATCTCATAAATTAAATTGGCAATCTTCTCTAATTTTCTCTGACCTACAATAATTCTATGAGATTTAAATGATTTATTCCTTGGCAAGTTTACTGATGAATGGATCTGGGCTTGGAGATTCTTTATTCTGAGAATAATTTTGATCTGCTAATTGAGTTACTCATGATTACAACTATTGAGGCTTTCTATTTCATCATGAGGCAATTTTTAACCAATTTTTAAATACCAATTATGATAATAACATATGAAATTATGAAAATAATATATATATTCTAGAGATTTATCACTTTCATCTGTTTCCAAAAAATTTACCATGAAGTATTGAGAGTATCTTTGTCAAAGCCCTGCTTTCTGCTGTGTCTACAATCAATTTCCATTTTTAATCCTTAGTTGTCTTTATAAAATATTGCAGTTCTTTGCTAAGGTGTTATCCCTTTTGAAGGACTATTTTTTTGTGTTTTAACATTTTTCATTTTATGTCTGAATTCCATTTCATTAATTTCTGTTTTTGCACTTATTCTGTTCTCCAAATTTTCTGTTGGGTATTCTTGTTCTACTTCTATGAATTTTCAATTGAGTACCTATCTCTTCAACTGCTTCATCCTGTCTGTCTAATATACACATTTAAGACCATCCTGTTCACCCCTGTACTCCTTCAGATTCGCAGTTAAAAGTGTTAACACAAGACAAATAAACAGAAAGCCTTTCTCTCTGCTTCAGCTCAGGGTCTTCACAGATAATTTATCATCTCTTAACTGATCTCAAGTGACTGTTTATACTCTGTGTTTCCTTTTTTGTGAATTCCTTCAGAATACAAGAAGTCACTTAGAATAGAGGATAGGACTTATTCTAGAAAGGTCGAGAATTTACCAGATATTTAGATCCTTTTTTAAAGAACTATAGAGAGAAATGATGCAGTCATTTTTCAAATTTAGAGGTCCTGGAATCTGCCATGGTCTTCTTGGATCGCCTATCCGTTCTTAAGTACATGAGGTAATAATGTCTGTTTCACTCTGCTATCATTCCTACCCCTACATCTAACTTTACATGAGTCTAATGTAAGGAAAATAATAAGAGCTGATACTTTTAAAGAATGCACCATGTGCTAAGATTATTATAGGATTTGTATATATATTTGATTCCAAGAGAAACATTTGTCCATTTGTTTAAATCTTAATATCTCTGAAATTGTAATTCATCTTACAGTTGATAAGCAATTTTAATTTTTTGTTATTTTTATATTAGAGCATTCCACAAGTTTATCTCATCACCAAAAGTGTTTTAGATTTAATGAAGTTTTGTCTGAGGCTTCAGAACACTGGACACCATGGGAACAGTACACCGTGAGCTCTGTGGGACAGGGAGGTCATCCGTTCTGTTCTGAAGCTGAAATGACCAAAACACTGGTTGACGAATTAAATGAGTCCTCAGTCTAATGAATGCAATGCCTGCAGTGTGTTCTAGAGTCACTCAGAATGCTGCTAAGTCGTCTTCCTGGCCTGAACCTGGGTCATCCCTGTGAGAGTCCTCAGTTTAATGATGGCTGTTCATAATGAGGACTTTTACTTTTTAGGAAAATACCACAACATGCTTTGTTTAAAAAGGAAGCAAACAATGTATAAAATGTAGGGAATAAATCATTAGCATGAATTAAACTAAAAATTCTGGAACTTAACAGAAATAAGTTTCATTTACAAGAAAAAAAAATCACCATGTATTACACTTTATTCCCCAATGAGTCACAGTAAACGAGATGATCAACTTCTACATCATTCTGTCAGGGTCATTATCTCCTGAACAATTGCAAAAAGGAATAGACCAGCGATAACACAGTTCCTAAGGGAAGTCATAAAATCAATATGGAGCAGTGGATTCTACACTGGTCCAAGCAGGCCCGGCACTCTCTCCCTCTCCCCGTGATTTTGCTTTGAAGACATTTGTTTTAGTCAGCTATTTTGCTGCTGCGACTAGCAAGATCCGACCAGCACAACTGTAGGAGGAAAGGTTTATTTGAGGGCTCACAGTTTCAGAGGTCTTAGTCCATAGAAGGCTGGCTCCATTCCTTAGGGCTCCAGATGAGGCTGAACATCACAGCAGGAGAGGGTGGTGGAGGGAAGCAGATCACATCACAGAGATCAGGAAGCAAAGAGAGACTCCACTCACCAGATACAAATATATATACCCCAAAGCCACGCCCCAATCCCCACCTCCTCCAGCCACACCCCACCTGCCTCCAGCTACCACCCACTGAATCCCATCAGGGATTAACTCGCTGATTAGGTTAAGACTCTCACAACCCAATCATTTCTCTTCTGACTCTTCTTACATTGTCTCACCCATGAGCTTTTGAGGGACATCCCACATCCAAGCCATAACAATATTCTTCCCTGCTTCCCCATCAAGGGCGGAAACCCCCGGCTCTCCTGCCTTGTCCACACTGTGGGATAACACACATGCTCATGGCCCATCTGCCCGAGGCCACTTGCCTGCCTCTGCTGGCCAGTCTCTGAGGCCTGTCTTCACCTGCCTCCAGAGCCCTCCGGCTGGCGGTGCTGGAGCCCTGTGCTCACAGCCCATGCCCTTGACCCAAGAAGCAGAGCTCAGGGCCAGGTGGCCTGCTCCTTGTTCCCACGGATACTTCTTAGCTAACTCATCTTCCTCATTCTTGTGCTTCATTCCTATAGAGCAGCACTGAGCTCCACAAGAATATCACTGCAGAATATCATGAAATATAACGGGTAACTCCTCCAACAGGGCCCAAGGGACGGCTTCTGGGCTGGCTTGGCCCTCCCTCTGACCAGTTAGCCTGGTAATGCAGGTGAGTCAGTGAGTCAGGGTCAGGGTCATGGAGCAGGCTCGGGGATCCACTCCGCACTCCCAGCCAGGAGGTCCCCCTCTTCTGGGCAGCTGTGAGGGCGCCTTCTTCTCTCCACCACCATCAAACATGCTTCCAGGCCTCCCTGCTCAGCAGCGGCCACTTGCCTGAGTCAGTCCTGCCTGCTCTGCTCTCCCAAGAACAGCATGCCCAGGAAGCTACAAGGAACTTCCCCACTCCTGCCGGTCCCCCGGCCTGCAGGAAGGGGCTCGATGTCTTGGAGCAGTCAGGGGTGCTGCACCACCTCACCTGGCACCTTGCCAGGTGCTGGTTCACTTCTTCCTGGGCATGTGAGCTCCAGCACCAGTGTGCGCGTGCTCCCACCTGTGCCCGGGACACTGAAATGCCCCTTGCCTTGGTTCACCTGGAGAAATCCTGCTCATCCTTTGCTGCTGGTCTCAGGTGACCTACTTCAGGAAGCCACCCTGCCTGGCCTGTATGGAGATGGCCCAAACTTGGTTTCAGCTACTTAAATGAGGAGGATGGACAGCGTGGGAACAGGCTGACAGCCGTGTGCCAGCTGTGGTCTGGTCTGAGCTCTGTCCCAAGACTTGCTGTTCGTGATTCCTGCCGCAGCTTAGAAACCAGGCTGTGCTGCTCATGTCCGGCTGTCAGCCACGCCCTGGTCCTCTTCTGTTGATCTTTCTTGCTGGTCACTGTTTTGCTCTCACCTGGCTGAAATACCCAGTCAGACAATTCCAGCTAATTAAGACAACTATGTTCCCAGGGACTATGTTTCATGTGTAGGGGAAAAGTTAAGTAGCAACACTTCAGGATTTTCTATGAATTAGCGGCTCTGTGAACAGCAGCTGGTGAAACCTAGCTGCCACATTTGAGTTCAGCTGGGAGCAGAAGCAATGGCTCATTCTCTGGTGAAAGGTGCTTCTCGGGCAGGGCACTTCTTGTGCAGCAGCCCTGCTCTAGATCAGGATTCTCCCCACTCCTGATCTGGAGAAGATCAAGACTGATAGTGGAGAGGAGAAGGCAGCCTGGGCAGGCCTGCGGAAAATCCCCTCCTCAGGCAGTTTCTTCCTGAGAGCACCAAGGACCTGAGGCTCCTCCCTGAAATGGGGGAACAGTGTGCATCTTGCTGGCTTGCAGGAGTTACGCCACGGTGTGCACAGACCCTGGCTGGTCTGAGACCCCACATAAATGCGGGTCTTGTGAATGCAAGGGGCCTGTGCTATTGTGAGGACGTCCCAGAGTCCCAACAAGGCTTGCCAGGAGCAGGCAAGAGCAGTACATGCATTCCAAAGTCGGGACCCCTGGCTTGCATTGTGTCTCCCTCCCGTTTAAAAATAAGGTGTGCTGAGCTGTGCTCAGTGGCTCACACCTGCATAATCCCAGCAGCCTGGGAGGCTGAGGCAGGAGGATTGCAAGTTCAAAGCCAGCCTCAGCAACTTTGAGAGACCCTGGCTCAAAGGTAAATACAAAACAAGCAGGGGATGTGGCTCAGTGCTTAAGCAAGTCTGGGTGCTTAACCACACCCCAGGACCAGAAAAACGAAAACCAAAGTAAGTTCTGGTGGGCACAGGAGGAGCCAGGCAGTGTGCTGGTGGGCTGTGGACACGCCCTTGGAAAGCCTGAAGTTCCTCTCTCTCCTGGTCCTCAGCTCTTCAGGCTCAATCTGGCTCCACCCTAGACATAATTATAAAAAATCACTTGGGGCTGAAGAATGAGTTTGGTGGTATTTTTGGAAGCTCTGCAGAGTGACTTGAGAGACCTCTGTGGCCTCTGAGGTCTGAGTCATCCATCCTCAAGGACCACACAGTTGCTCAAGAGACAGGCTTCTCAAAGTGCCACTTCCTCTGTGGCCATACTTGGCCCGACCCTTAACCTCC